>CM021104.1:250477573-250669588 GCA_007115665.2 Sequoiadendron giganteum | reverse complement strand
TTAAGGGTTTATGTCTCTATCTCCCACTCCCACTTCTCCCCTTCTCCCACTCTCTCCCACTCTCCCCTCTCTCCCTCTCTCTCTATCTCCCACTCTCCACTTCTCCCCTTCTCCCACTCTCTCCCACTCCCCCCTCTCTCCCTCCTCTCTCTATCTCCCACTCTCCCCTCTTCCTTCCCACTCTATCTCCCACTCTCTCCCTCTCTCTTTCTCCCACTCTCCCCTTCTCCCTCCCTCTCTATCTTGCACTCTCCCCCTCTCTCCCTCCCACTCTCTCAGAAACTCCTATACTATAAAAAATACACTAAGAAAACCAATTTTCACATAACGCACTTGCGTTATAATGCGAGCATGTTTTGTAGTCCACTAAAACGGTAAAAAAATCTATATACTCGATTTGAAGGCCCAAAGTCTGTATATTCCCTTGGTTCTACACGTGCTCCGACAAAAAATATCTTTTTGATGATGTTGTGAAGTGTGCAAGCATCTTTTTCACATTCTATCACCTTTTCCATGATCTTTTTACCACCTTTGCATGAAATAGCAGAGTTTCCATGTTGAAAGACATATAATATCAATTGAAGTTTGAATTCCATTGAAAACTGATATACAATTGAAGTGTGGAAGGGAACAAGATATTGAACAAGTCAAATTCTTGTGGAGTTTGAAGAAAGAAGAATCTAAGGCTACATAATTGGGTTGAACTCCTCCATTTGAAATTTTGGTTTTTAAGGTATGTGAAGTCTTTACAAATTTTCTTTCATTCTATTATGGCTTGCTTTCATTCTTGTTTTTCATTATAACCTTAGGTTGTCAATGCACATTTTAAATTATCAAATTATATACACAATTATTTACACTTGCCAATTATAGAAATTCAAAACCATTCACCAAAATTCATCCTTTAAGACAACTACAAGCCTCTCCCATTCCTCTGAACGGTCCAAAAACCTTCCAATACCTCTACACAAACTATTGCAGTACAAAGGAAGAAATCAACACCTTTCTTGACACACTGATTCAACTATATTTCCCCTCACAAAACATTTTATTCATGAAAAGAGAATTAGGTCTCAAAACAAGATAATTTCTAGGTCTTAGGACCTTATCCGCTCAACTAGGCTTCCAATACAAAAACCCCCATTTTTCAATGCAAAGAGGGAGGGTTTATAGAAACTCCTATACCTGG
Organism: Sequoiadendron giganteum; assembly: GCA_007115665.2. Classification (NCBI taxonomy): domain Eukaryota; kingdom Viridiplantae; phylum Streptophyta; class Pinopsida; order Cupressales; family Cupressaceae; genus Sequoiadendron; species Sequoiadendron giganteum. Next base: position 250,668,399 of record CM021104.1, on the reverse strand, counting down.
GCCTTACCAGACCATTCCAAAGCATCAAACATCTTCAAAATACCCTGCACAAGGTCAAAAGTTCATTACATAGACCAGTCCTTCAACAATTGATGGGGAGTCTTATCTTTCAAGAGAAATATTGCTCTTCCCAAGACCTATTCTCTAGTCTTCCTAGGGTATTCCTCTCTAACCTACTTAGGGATCCCTCCTAAACCCCTCTCACCTTATAAGACTCTCCACCAATTTCAAATTCTTCACCATTTCTCTCAATTCACCACTAAGCTTCCCTGGGCTCCACACTGACCCAAAGTGTCCTAACCAATCAAGGGGCTACGAAAGGGTATTATCACTATCCCCTTGTTGATTTGAATCCTCACTGATCCATCTCATAGGATTCTTTCACCTTGTACCCATTGCTTTTTTGAGAAACCCAATTTTAGGCCTTGTAGCCTTTTGCCCAATTAAGCCTCCTAGAACCCGTTTTCTTGGCTTTTCTCAAAAACGGTCTTAACAACCCCCAAATATTTTTATAGATTATTTCTAGTGGTACCCTAGGCTTCAATATTTACTAGGTTTTTAGTCCCTTTGGCGTCCGTACATAGGATTATTCTGATACCCCCTATTTTCAAGGGTTTCTAGGGTTTTGGCTCCTTTTTCCAACTTTGAGGGCTTCAATGACCTCCTCAACTCTCCTCCTTGCACACACATGTCTGGAATACATGTTACCACAATCTCTTTCTCTTGATTGGCACAAACCAGTCCATTTAGCAACTTTCTTTACTGTTGTCCTTTCCAAGCCACTAGCCAGAATGCACTTGCACTCGCCTAGTTCTTGATGAATTCACCATCTCCCCTGCAAACCAAGACACCACACACCATATGTACACTGTAAAAATAGTCACCTAATTGATTGCAAGTGGACATGGTAGCATTTCCATGAGAATTCAAGTGGGGATCATTATTTCCAAAAACTGGTCTGAACCGGCTATGAGACGAAAAACTCTAAAAACTTGCAAAACAGAAAGAAATTGAACTAAATGGCTAATATAATGCTTCACACAGTAATTAAGTGACACAATTGAAAGAATAAAAGCATTAGATAGGTCCTTTCAATCCATTCTTGACTGGATGAAGGCACAAAAATAGAAATTCAATGAAATTTGCAGTCTTCCAACTCATAAATTCCCCTTCCAAAACTCCAAATCGTACAATAGTTTTCCCACATGCTCAATTAGGGTTTTTATGACCTTATATACCTTTCTCCCATGTGCTAGGACCCTTGGGTCAGGCTTAGAGCATCATTAATGCCCCTTTCCCGCTTTTAGGATAAATTGCCAAGTCTACATGGACTAATTTGCCTAATTTCATCATTTAGGCTTCTCCAAACTTCAAGGCTCTAGACTGCCCTAAGTTTTCCTTAACTTACACATCAAAAACACTATTGGGACTTTACATCATAGTCCTTATTCCCTTGGTGGTTGGCTAGAACCATCAACAATAAAAGAATATACTTTTGTACAAGATGATTGTAAGTATTATTTAAATGAAGCCTTCAATGACATATATTTTTCAATTATCTTGAATGGATAAATTTTTTAGGAACTAATATTCATCTCATTACCATGGTACAAATAAAATTATTCGCCATGCTAAAGAAAAAGACAAAGAGGAAACTAACAGACGAAGAGAACGAAACCTTGAAAGAAAAGGAGAGAGTTTAGGTAGCGGCATATCGTGAAAAGAAGAAATTGGAAATGATTGATGAAAACAACCCGATTGTAGAGGAACCTCAACCGTCAAAAAGAGAATGGGAATTGGCAGCACAAAAGGCACAAATGTGATAGCATCGTTGTAAGACAGATTCAGATACCGTAGTTGGAGACACACCCTCTACGACAAGTGAATATGAAGGGACACCATTAAGCACAAGCGAATATGGAGGGACACCATCTAGCACAAGTCAATATGGATGGACACCATCTACTGCAAGTGAATATGGAGGGACACCATTTACTGCAAGTGAATATTGTTGGACACCATCCAACACATCTCAAGTTGAGAGTACACCATCACTCGAAATTGATGAAGAAGGTATGCCATCATTCCCATGTGAACCTCAAGGTATGTCTTCTTCTCCACCCTTGATCGAAGGTATGCAATCTAGCCCACCTCAATTAAATATTGATGAAATTCCTAATGTTGAGATGTATGTACCTAGGAGAACACCACCAAGAATTTTTCTTAGAAAACCAAAGTATTTGATTAATATTGATGATGAGATTTTGCAGCACATGGAAGGTAAGATTTCAACACACACTTGTAGAAGCTATGCTGATAAGAATTGGGAGCGATTCTTTGAAAGTCTAAATGAGACTGCAAGATGTCAACTATTTGTTGAAATGATGTGGGGTGTAAAGTATAGGAACATCATGAAGACTCTTGGGTTGAGAACATCAAATGCATCGAGTGAAGACACTATTGTGAAGAATCTAATGGATGCTTATGAGAGTGTGGGTAAGACCTCATGCTCAAAGGATAGTAATGTCACCCGATGTGTCATTACATTGAATTTGGTAAGTTATCAAAAAAAGAGAGCTCGCTTAATTAAAAAAACTAGTGAAAAAATGGGAATTAGTAGAAAAACTTTATCAAGAGCCATTCAAAGGTGGCAAAGAATTGAGGGCAATGATACAAATGAATTATGGGCATTCTCGGGGAGACTATCACGAAAAGATAAAGAATTTGTCGAAGCCTTGATAACACTAATTGAAGAGTATTGGAAGAATAACACAAGGCCATCTCCGAATCAAAGGGATGTGGTAAGAAGGCGAATCGGTAGTCGGAATCGTGAGCCACATCCAAAGCATTTTTTGGATATGACTCAAACCCAATTTTTTTGGAAATTTGAAAATGATTATTCTCAAATTAGTATTTCTCAAAGATTTTTTGAACTGCTTAAACCTTTTTATGTCAAGATAAATCACACACACACTACTTGTTGTTGTAGACTACATATTGAATTTTCTAACCATTACGATGTTTATCATTCTATATGTTTAGATTTGCATACTAACGATGTTTTGTAGGATTGTGGCATAGAAGCCCCACCAAAATCTTCAAGAGAATTCTTATAATTTTTTTATGTGAAATAGAGGATGGCTAGATATTCTATAGGACAACATGCTTGGATGGTTCATGCGAGCGTTGCGGTGGCTTCCAGTGTATGCCAGTATGTTAACATATGGAAAGCATAGATGAGGTGGGACAAAAACTAGTAGAGTTCAGGAAGTATAAAACAGTGGCATATCCTACAAAAGATGGTTCTCAAGAAAAAAGGTGTGATTTGGTTATTGAGAAGATTCCAGTGTACAAATTTATGACCACATTTCATGATAGTATACTGTCTAAGTATGCAATGCATACCCATAGAGCCCAATGGTTGGACACATAGTTCAAGCTATGCAAGGACACCTTTCCAGTTGGAAGCATAGTATCCATGGTTGACTTTGCAGAGAACTAAACTCTAGAGCCACAAAATGAGGTGCAGTCATAGTATTACAACTCCACACAAGTTTTGATATTTGTGCACATAGCATTCATTCATGCATCTGATAGTACATATGAGCAAAGGAAGGTATTGAGGGAGTACCACTTTTACATTAGTGATGATCACACACATTCTCTAGAGTTCGTGCAAGGTTTCTTCCAGATGTTCTACAGTAAGTTGGCTCCGAGGGGCATAGAATATGATCAACATATAATATGGTCTGATAACTGTGCAACACAGTTCAAGAACTCGCACATGTTCTACTGGTTGTGCAGGATGCATGTCATTACAGGTGTTCAACATATGTGGAACTTTTGTGAGGCTGGACATGGAAAGGGGGAGCATGATGGTGTAGGAGCATGCGTGAAAAGAGCATTAGCATGAGAAGAGTTAAAGTATAAAGACAGTGCAAAGTTGATAGATGCAAAATCAATCGTCGAGTTGTGTAATGATTTGATGGGTCCAGGTAATGAAGGTACGTCTTTAGTTCATAGACTTTTTTGGTTGATCGATGATACTAACATTGCACCATATGAAGACTATTGTACACTAATAGGATTGAGTGAGGTACACTCTTTCCTTAGCTCAAATACAGGTTCATGGAGTATCAATACACGAAAGATGGCATGTTTTTGTTCTTCGTATACAATGCAAGACTAGAATGATTGTGAGTCAGGGGAGTGGGTTGATAAATGGTTCACAAGTTATCTTAGCCCACTTCACACATATTGCCCTCTGACGGAATTGGAACTGACATAGATAGAATCATCGGTGAACTTTGACAACATATCAGATCTAGTTCAACGAGGTGATATATCTACTTTCTTAGTTGTTGAAATTCCATATCGTTAGATCTTACTTTGTACTATATACTTGACACAATAAAAAGTAGAGCAGACCCAGATGGTTCGTTGGATTAATTTGTAAGTATATGCACATTGGTTCTTATTAATTTATACTTGTATGCACATTAATTTGTTTGATGCCAATGCTATCATCTTATTTTATAGTGATTGGTGTCCCCTTGCAAAAAATGTAGATATATGAGCCATCCAAGAGAATGTCAACCACAAAAGCAATGCAACATCCTTATTTTGATGCTTGCATGCAACATCTGTAAGTGCCTTCCATCTATTTTTATTTCATTTCCATTTTGGATGCTCTTTCTTTTTCTCTTTTACTTTGCGTATTTGTAAGTAAACTAATAAGGGTTGATTGATCTTTCGTTGCAGAAAATGCTGATTTAAGAGCCATCAAAGAAAATCTCAGCCAAAAAAGCAATGCAACATACTTATTTTGATGATTTTGACAAATCTCAATTTTGATTTCAAGCCATTGTAAGAGAGCATGTGAAGCTTAGTGAGGGAATCTCAAGTTACTCATTTGAAGTTAACCTCATGATGAGCACCTATGATTAAGACATTTAAAGAAAATCTTGAATGTATGAGTGACATTGTAAAAGATCTGAGAGAACGAAGTGCCAGAGGCATTGTAATAAGATTTAATTACATAATGAGATATACTCAAATATTGTAAGGTTGAAGTTCATGTTTGGTGTAGTAGCACCTTGTTCTGTAAATGTCTTGAGTAGGAAAATTTGCAAACTTTGAATTTTGAAATGTAAACAATGTGAAAAAGGTCATATAAAGGTCATGTAAACAATTTGTACACATTTTTCTGCAACTCGTGTGACCAAGCGGACTATTCCAACATGTCCAAATAGGTATTTTTATGCTAGGTATGGTCCTCTTTCACACCGAAACACATGGAATCGCTCTGAGCTATGTTCCACCAGATCGATCCCTTAAGGGTCTAAAGTGCAAAATAGCTACAGACTTCAGCATGCTATTACTGGGACACCGTGACACTTAGAAACTTCTCATCTGATCCTACAGAAAGGCGTTGGACCCCTCTAGAAAAAACTCTCTTGATTTTGTCTATGTTGGAGTGGTTTTCTCATGGCGGTGGATTTTCACTTGATGGAAAAGGTGTCAAATTCAAGCAGTGCAAAGTTGCAAAGTGGTGCAACTTTCGCTCTGCAACTTGTGTGACCAAGCAGACTATTCCAACACATTTGAATAGGTATGTTTAAGCTAGGAATGGTCCTCTTTCACACCGAAACACATGGAATCTTCCGAGCTATGTTCCACCGGATCGATCCCTTAAGGGTCCAAAGTGCAAAATAGCTGCAAACTCTAGCATGCTATTACTTGGATACAGTGACACTTAGAAACTTCTCATCTAATCCTATAGAAAGGTGTTGGACCCCTCTAGAAAAGCCTCTCTCGATTTTGGCTATCTTGGAGTGGTTTTCTCGTGACGGCGGATTTTCACTTGACGGAAAAGGTGTCAAATTGAAGCAGTGCAAAGTTGCAAAGTGGTGCAACTTTTGCTCTGCAGCTCGTGTGACTAGGTAAACTATTCCAACATGTCCGAAAAGGTATGTTTATGCTAGGCATGGTCCTCTTCTACACCGAAACACGTGGAATCGCTCTGAGCTATGTCTCACTGGATCGATTCCTCAAGGGTCCAAAGTGCAAAATGACTGCAAACTTTAGCATGCGAGTACTCGAGACCATGACACTTATAAAATTATCATTTGATCCTACAAAAAGGTGTTGGGCCCCTCTAGAAAAAATTTTCTCAGTTTTGTCTATCTTGGAGTGGTTTTCTCATGGCGGCAGAGTTTCACTTGATGGAAAAGGTGTCAAATTCAAGTTGTGCAAAGTTGCAAAGTGGTGCAACTTTCGCTTTGCAACTCATGTGACCAAGTGGACTATTCCAACACATATGAATAGGTATTTTTACACTATGTATGGTCCTCTTTCACACCAAAACACGTAGAATCGCTCCGAGTTGTGTTCCACCAGATCGATCCCTTAAGGGTCCAAAGTGCAAAATGCCTACGAACTTCAGCATGCTAGTACTCGGATACCGTGACACTTAGAATCTTCCCATTTGATCCTAAAAAAAGGCGTTGGGCCCCTCTAGAAAAACCTCTCTCGGTTTTGTCTATCTTGGAGTGGTTTTCTCATGGCGGAGGATTTTCACTTGATGGAAAATGTGTCAAATTCAAGCTGTGAAAAGTTGCAAAGTGGTGCAACTTTCGCTCTGCAACTCGTGTGACCAAGAGGAATGTTCCAACATGTCAAAATAGGTATTTTTTCATTAGGCATGGTCCTCTTTCGCACCAAAACATGTAGAATCGCTTTGAGCTATGTTCCACCAGATCGATCCCTTAAGGGTCCAAAGTGCAAAATGGCTGCAAACATCAACATGCTAGTACTCGGATACTGTGACACTTAGAATCTTTTCATCTAATCCTACAGAAAGGCATTGGACCCCTCTAGAAAAACCTCTCTCGGTTTTTTCTATCTTAGAGTGGTTTTCTCATGGTGGTGGATTTTCACTTGATGGAAAATGTGTCTAATTCAAGCTGTTGAAAGTTGCAAAGTGGTGTAACTTTTGCTCTGCAACTCGTGTGACCAAGCGGACTGTTCCAACACATTTGAATAGGTATGTTTATGCTAGGAATGGTCCTCTTTCACACCGAAACATGTGGAATCGCTCTGAGCTATGTCCCACCGGATCGATCCCTTAAGGGTCCAAAGTGCAAAATAGCTGCAAACTTCAGCATGCTATTACTTGGATACCGTGACACCTAGAAACTTCTCATCTGATCCTACAAAAAGGCGTTCAACCCCTCTAGAAAAACCTCTCTCAATTTTGGCTATTTTGGAGTGGTTTTCTTGTGGTTGTGGATTTTCACTTGATGGAAAACGTGTCAAATTCAAGCTGTGCAAAGTTGCAAAGTGGTGCAACTTTCGCTCTGCAACTCGTGTGACCAAGCGGACTGTTCCAAAACATCTGAATAGGTATGTTTACGCTAGGAATGGTCCTCTTTCACACCGAAACACGTGGAATCACTCTGAGCTATGTTCCACCGGATCGATCCCTTAAGGGTCCAAAGTGCAAAATGGTTGCAAACTTCAGCATGCTATTACTCAAATGTCATGATGCTTAGAAACTTATTTTCTAATCCTATAGGATCATGTTAATCCTATCTACAAAAACCTCTCTCGGTTTTGGCTATCTCAGAGTGGTTTTCCAGTGGTGGCGGATTTTCACTCGATGGAAAAAGCATCAAATGCAAGCAGTGGAAAGTTGCAGAGTGGTGCAACTTTCGTTTTGCAACTTGTGTGACCAAGCGGATTGTTCCAACACATCCAAATAGGTATGTTTACGCTAGTCATGGTCCTCTTTTGCACCGAAACATGTGGAATCACTCCGAGCTATGTTCCACCGGATCGATCCCTTAGGTTGGAGGAGTCTTAAGTTGCAAATTTGTAAGTTGCTTAAAGCAACAAATTTGAAATGATATTGAATGGCCCAATTAGCGCTCATTTCATCTAAGTGATGCTCATAGAGGTGAGGCACTAGGCCTTCCCGGGAGGTCACCCTTTCCAGTATACTCCAGCTCAAGCGCTTAACCACAAAGTTTTTTCCCCAAGAAGGCACAGTGGAAAAGGCAGAATCCACTGTACTTTTGATGAGTGGAAAGGAATTCCTAAGAGACATGAAGGAGGAAGAAGGAGTTGTCTATGCAATCATGTTGAATCCCAAGGAGGAGGAGTCACCTAGTCGGCTACCTATGACAACAGAGGTGAAGCAACTATTGGATCAGTTCAGGGATATCATTTGTGAAGGCACACCAACTACACTACCACGTGAGAGGGCAATTAGTCATCAAATTGACTTTGTACCAGGAGCAACATTTCCTAACAAGGCTGCATACAAAATGACATCGGAGCAGAACAAGGAGATAGCAAGGCAAGTTCAAGAACTTTTGGACCAAGTGTTGATCAAGAAAAGCATAAGCCCATGTGTTGTTCTAGTGGTGTTGGCACCTAAGAAGGGAGATAAGTGGAGAATGTGTACTGATTCTAGGGCCATAAATAGGATAACCACTAGATATAGGTTTCGTATTCCTAGGATAGAAGACTTAATGGACTGTTTAGGGGGTGCTAAGTACTACTGCAAGATTGATTTAAAAAGTGGCTACTATCAGATTAGGATGAAAGAGGGAGATGAATGGAAGTCAACTTTTAAAACCACAGAGGGGTTATATGAGTGGTTAGTAATGCCATTCGGGCTTACAAATGCACCTAGCACTTTTATGAGGGTGATAGCTTCTCCTCTTGAAGGACTTTATATGAGTCTTTGTGGTAGTCTACTTAAATGATATCCTCATCTTTAGCAAAACAAAAGAAGAACATATGAAGCACCTAGAACTTGTGTTGAGGAAACTTCAAGAGGAGAAGCTCACCATAAATCTTGATAAATAGGGTACTTGGTAACTTGTTGAGGTGTCTAACTAAGGAGTATGGACAAGGATGGGAACAAGTCATTTCACAGGCAAAATTTGCCTACAATGATAACACAAATAGGTCTACTGGTAAGAGCCCATTTGAAATTGTATATGGGTTACATCCAAGGGGTGTACTTGAGCTAAGAGACCTAAAAGTTTATGAAGGAATTAGTGGACATGCTGATGATTTTTCTCAGTCAATGAGAGAGGTTCATGAGCAGGTAAAGAAGACATTAATGGAGGCTAACCAGAAGTTGAAGGCTAAAAGAGATGAAGGGAAGAGAGATCTACAATTTGAAATAGGTGATTTGGTGATGGTATACTTGAAAAAGGCAAGAATACAGAATGGAATACCAAGTAAGCTGCAGATGAAAAGGATAGGGCCATGTAAAGTGTTGGCTAAGTATGGATCCAATGCATACAAGGTGGATTTACCCAAGGAGATGTCCATTTCACCTATCTTCAATGTGAAGAACTTGGTGAAGTATAAAGGACTAGAAATGGATGAGGAATAGTATAGTGCTGAGGTGAGTAAGGATGTGGATGAACTCAAGGTACTTGATCAGATCAGACCACAAGTGGACAAGATTCTAGACTCAAGGGTGAAGAAGAAGACTAGGCACAAGACATACATGGAGCACCTAGTGAAGTGGAGACATCAACCCGAGTTAGAGGCTACTTGGATAGCCGAAAGTGACTTTAAGAAGCATGGATTTAGTGAGGAGCTCTTGACACCAAAGGTTCCTTAACTTCTTTGTTGCAGGGGGGAGAATGGTGCAGGAGCACCTTAAGGTCTTTTGGAGAGATCTTTGCAATTTTGGCTTGTAGGTGGTTCTAGAAAACCACCAAGGGAATAAGGACTATGATGTAAAGTACCAAGAGTTTTTTTGACGAGTGAATTGGAAATAGGTTTGTTAGGGGCTTGCGGTTTGGGTAAGTCTTGGACACTATGAGAATTTTGAGCAATGTTGGCTTGGCTATTTGTCCTAAAAGTTGGAAAATGGCATTAATGATGCTCTAAGCCCGACCCAAGGGTCCTAGCACATGGGAGAAAGGTATATAAGGTCATAAAAACCCTAATACCTAGGTTGGAGTATTGTTTTTACGAATTGAGACTTGGAGAGTACATTTTTGTGATTGGAAGAGCGCAAGTTTTCATTGAATTTCTGTGTTTGAGCCTTCATCCAGTCAAGAATGGATTGAAAGGACTTATCTGATGCTTTGAGTCTTCCATTTGTGTCACTTACTTACCTTGTGTAGCATTAGATTACTCATCTAGACCGACTGGTTATCTTTTTGCAAGTTTTTGGTGTTCTTGGTCTCATTGCCGGTTCAAGCCAGTTTTGTGAATAATGAGTCCCACTTGACTTCCCATGGATTTCCTCTCATGGCCACTTGGAATCAAGTTGGGGAATATGTAAATAGTGTACATATAGGTTTTTGGGTCTTGTTTTATAGGGAAGGTGATGAAATCATCAAGCACTATGCGAGTGCAAGTGCATTCTGGCTAGTAGCTTGGAGAGGACAGCAGAAAGAAGAGTTACTAAATGGATTGGTTTGTGCCAATCAATAGTATGGGAGTGTAGGAACATGTATTTTAGTCATGTGTGTGCCAGGAGGAGAGCTGAGGAGGTCATTGAAGCCCTCAAAGAAGGAAAAAGAGACAAAAACCCTAGGAACACTTGAAAATAGGGGGTTTGAGGAAAATCATATGTACGGACACTTGTAGGACCTAAGGCCTGGTAAATCTTGGAGCCTTGATAGTCAAAAGAAAGAATCTACAAAAAAATTTGTGGGTTGTTAAGACTATTTGTGAGAAAAGTCAAGAAAATGGGTTCTAGGAGGCCAAATTGGGGCAGAAGGCTACAAGGCCTAAAATTGAGTTTTTCAAGAAAGTGATGGGTAAAAGATGAAAGAATCCAATAAGATGGATCAGTGAGGAGAAAAATCAACAAAGGGAGAACTAGGATACCCTTCCCTAGCCCTTGAGTGGTTAGGACACTTTGGGTCAGTGTGGAGCCCAAGGAAGCTTAGTGGTGGATTGGGAGTGATGGAGAAGAATTTGAAATTGGTGGAGAGTCTTACGTGGTGAGAGGGGTTTAGGAGTGATCCCTGAGTAGGGTAGAGAGGAATACCCTAGGAAGACCAGAGAATAGGTCTTGGGAAGAGCAAGAGTGCTCTTGAGGGATAGGACTCCCCATCACTTTAGCTCATCAATTGATAAGTAGGAGGTATTTTCTACAATGTGTCAAATTGTGATATTGCTATCAGGATTCCATTGAGCAGTCATTTGTAGTATTAGATATAGCTCTAGCTTCTACAGTATTGCACATGATTGCAGATAGTTTCAAAGATCTAGATAACATCAATAGTTCACATTACTCAAGAAGGATGAACATCTTAAAGACATTTGTGGAAATCAGGACAAGTAACCTTCTTGTGGACTTAGGGTTGCAATATTTGATCTACAACATGTTCCACCATTTCTTTAGTAGGATCAAGAACACACATAATGAAGGTGTGTTTGTAGCCATGAAAGATTATGGTTCGAACTATCCAGGAGAGTGATGTTTTATCTCGACCAACCATATCTATACCATGGTTTGTTTGGAAACAAGGATGGGTTCTCTCTTCATCGACATATACATTATTCCTCGATGTGTTCACACCAGTGTTACAAGACTAGGACTCGCCTCAGACTTGACAAGCCATTTTTTGACTTGGACTCGGGCTCGGAGCCCAGACTCGACAAATAGAAAAACCTAAGAAATTCAAAGATTTGTAAGGATTTAAAACTTGTTTCATGCACCCTTTAATAAATAAACCTTAAAGACACAATAGCATCATCAAATAGAAATTACTATGATCCCATACACAAACATACATCAATCACATAAGTATAAGCACAAATTTTAGCTGAAGGAAATAACACATTTAGAGATATAAATATTGTGATATTGCTATCAGGATTCAATCGTGTAGTTTTACAAGTCAAACTTATTGACCCATGATTCATCAGTAGTGGTTCACAAGAACCCATCTCTCATGATAATGAAGGGTTCATAAGGAGGAAGATCAATCTTCATACATTTATTCTATCACAAATGAGATAAGTGCTTGGTTTCATGAAGGTCATGAGACAACCATTAATGGGGAGTGGATACATGAAGAACTGATGGAGAATGATAATGGCTTCAGACTTGCTATAAAGGATTTTTTTTTTCGTTTCAATGATGCAGGAGGTTTTTGGTTTCACTAACAAAATGAGCCTACGAAGAATGCATGTGAAACTCCTTTTGACCTTGAGGGTGTACTTACTCCATCTCAAGGATCATGCATTGAGGATGAAATAGATCAATGCTAGGGCTAACCAATTAATAATTATACACATGAATAATTCAAACATGTACATGTCAATAAGGGAGCTACAAGTACTCATAAACATGTAAGCCTCAAAAAGTATACACACGAATACATAGTATACACAAATTAAAACAAAGTATATGCATGAATACAAGGTATATGCATGAAAACATGTAAGCCACAAAGTATACACTCGAATGCATGTAAGTCACAAAGTATACACATAAGTTGTAAAGTATACACTTGAATATACATAACTCATATCTATTGAACCATCAATTTAGAATGAAAATATGGATAGGCATCGAAAAAAGATATTTGTTTTAACCAAATAGCCATGTAGGCATACATAAATATATGTCGATATAAGTATGAAATATATGTACAAAATAGCCATGTAGGCTTACGAGAATTCCATCTAGGCATACAATGTCAAATATGTCCAATAAAAAATATGTACAAAACTGCCATGCAGGCATACAATAAAGGACTCTAGAATCAAAAGTCATTGCTCTCCATGCCCAGGAAATAAAATCTTTCCCTTTACTTTTCACTCGGATGGTGATAGGTTTGTCACTCATTTTTGCTGTGCTCGTGGAGTGCTCCTGCTACTCCTCCTAGGGTTTAGTTCATGGTGAAGTTTTAACTGTTACAATAAGAAGCAAAGACATGAATATATAGAAATTACATTATAAAAAATGATATATTTGACAAAATAATCACTTACAACCATCTCACGATCTCTCTCCATGAGGGAAATATCCTCACACCCATGCTCATGCATGCTCAAGCCTTGTATAAACCATGCAAATAGACAAAAACTACGTGAATCAATAATGGTTTGATTTCTCACTAACTAACATCTATAACAACAAATGTAAATTAAAATTTACTAATTTGCCTCATACCTCTTCTGTCAGAGCCATCGAGGATTGTATAGCAGATGTCACACCAATATCCATTGCCCTCGTCACATTCGGAGGTGTATTGTCTCGCAACAACTGAAAATAAAACAACAAATTATTCAACGTAATCAATGATGTGCATGTATAAACTACACAAATCTATTAAGTACTTGATTCATTAGTTAAAATCTTTATTCTATTACCTGCGTGAAGGTTTGAGTAAATCCACTGCCACTGGGAAGTGTTCCATCAAAACCTCCAATATTAGTCTGTTCAACATCCAAAATTGCATATTAAATTACCATTCATAAAATAATGCCATTAATATGCAATAAACTTATAATTGTTTACTAGTTACATAGCCTAGCGATAGGTGTACTACAAAAATAGGTTGGTGGGGGGGGGAAGGCAGTGTATCTAGTCTCAACACTGTGACCCTGCAATTTTATTAAAATCATAAAACATTTTTAGTTAATCTTGCATTTCAAAATTGAAATTTAATAAATTAAATTCAATGAACACATGCACTAACTTTTACCTAACTATCAATGCCATATGCCTCATGCATAATGTCAGCTGCCCTCTCCATCTCCATAGCTGCAGACGGATCCTGTGTACCAGTCTCCTGAGGGTCGGTGGGGTCATGTGAACAAGTAGCCCCGCAAGATTGACACACATGTGTTTGAAGACCACCACTAGAAGACTCCATTGGATGGCTCTATAGAATAGGGCTAGTATGATGGATGACACTCTGGGTCAAAGTGATGATTTCCTGCAATGTCTCTACGTCAGCACTTTCCTTCATGATGGAAGGCATAACAATGTTCTCATGAGGTGGCCTAGCGAGAGCTCATCTACCTTGCCGCGTAGGATCCGGCTATGCACCAGATCTATCCTGAGCTGACCCCCAACCTCTCCCCTGGAAATCCCTCATATCAAAATAATTTGGGATTTTGTTCAATATGAACTCATTGTATAGTTTCCTAAGGAAATATTGCGGGACCTCACAATTGTTGCACGATGGGTAATCAAAGACCATGTACCACCTATCATAAAACTACTCCTTCATTTGTTGGTGGTGGCACCAATGGATAGAAAACCTCTTCACATTGAGGGTAAGAGTTTGATTTGTGCGTGGGTCGGTGAATAATGAGCACAAATCACCTTTTGTTATTTTTAAATCTTTCACATCCTTGTATGATATTTTATTTGCATAATACTCCCTAGCCACCTGCCTCCTATCTTCCCATCCAATTATTTGTTTGCTAATAGAATCTACGTTTGTTAACATATCTTTCAATGAATTTTCTAGGGTCATTCTTTATGTGGTTGAACCATTTGGATCACTCAACCTATTGATCAAATCCTCAATTTGTTTTTGTTGTTCTCAATTTCACTCATTAAATTTTGTTGAGTGATTGGTGGAGGAGGTTGATGTTGTGGTTGATGTTGATCTTGAGGATTTGGTTGGTCCTCCTGCTGAGGATTTTGAGGGTTTGCAGGTTGATTTGCATCTCCTAAAAATTCAAACAAATAGATATCAAATTCAACCTAAAACTAACAAATTCAAAATAAAAATCATAGAATCCTTACCTCTTACAGCTCCTCATCGTCGTGGTGCCATCATTGTGAAGAAATTCAGATTCTTGGTGAAGAAACTCTTCTCCTAGAATGCGAGCACGATATTTTGGGGTTTTTGGCTACGGGTGGAACAAAAAAACTAGTCAAAATGCAAATGAGAGATTTGCATTTGGCTTTTTCCTTTAAATAGTCAATAACGCTAGCGTGTTATAACGCGCTTGCATTATGGCTTTGTAGTTATGGCCGCTGGGATCTTGCCTAGGTTTAACAGAAGACATAACGCGAGTGCATTATAACGTGCTGGCGTTATGCTTTTCAACTTCTTTTTTTTTAGGGTGTCCATGGAATTGCTACCCATTTCCATGCACCCACCCATTTGTATAATATTAAAATATTAATATATATATATAGTTGATTATTTTAAGTTTAATATATATATATATATATGAAAGTGTTGATTTAAATAATGGCATAATTTAAGTGTAGTTGGGGGAAATTTTAAATTACTAAGTAATATTTGAACCATGGGATGATTAGAATAATATGTTTTATCAGATCAAGTATTGGATTTAAAAGTAGTGTGTTTAATAGCAAGATTAATTGATCTTTAAATGATGGCATGATTTAAATATAATTGAGGAAATTTAAATGTTGTGCTCATAGTCGAATCAATGAAATTATTGTAGAATATTATATTGGAAAAGATAAATATTAGATTTGAAGGTATTATGTATTAATAACGAGACTTGACCTTAAAGTGATTTAATTTGCAAATGAGAAATAGTGATTTTAAAATGTCATGTTTTGAATTGATGAGGGAAATGTTTAAAATAATATTTTAAATTAGACTTCTTTTATAATATTCAATTATCAATATATGTTAGTGATAAAATATATTGTTTTAGTTGTGCATTAAGTTATGATATACGTATATATATTTTGAATATATACATATATAATAAAATACTGATTCAATTGAGGGTAGGTTTTAAAGGTAATTAAGAAATCTATATTATTGTGATTTTAGTCAAATTACGGACTTTATTTTAAAATAATATATTTTGGGTGGAACAATATATTTGATTTAAATGATATGGATATTAAGATAAGTTAATTGTTTTAGGAATGATTTTTTCGTAAAGAGAAAACGTTTATTTACTTTAAAATGTTAGTTTATGAATGGTTGGAATAAACGTTTATTTTTATAATTATTGAGAACAATTAGAGAATGAAATATTTGGTTTAAATATCATCTTTGTTCAAAAGAGTCGTTATTCAATCCATTTTTATTAAGGCAATAAAGGACTGAATGTTAATTAAGGGTAGTGGATTTAGAAAATCCGAAGTAGATTTAATTTTGATTAAATTGCTCGCTTAAAAGTAATTCCTTATGTTATCGCTTTGGGAGAAATTAATTTGAAAGGGTTGTTAAGTCTTCCAGATAGGGTTTTAAATATGTGGGTTGTTTGTCTACCTTATTTGAAATGATGAAGTAAACGTGTATTTTAATTATTATCTAAAAGCAATTAGGAAATTAAATATCTTCCCTTGTCTAAGAGAGGCGTATTGAATTAGTTTCATTAAGATGATAAACTACTGTGTTATATTAAGGGAAGTGGATTTAATATATCGAAAATTAGTTTATTTCCTCGCAATTGCTTTATGTGATTATATCCTCTGTGTGCATGTTTGGGGAAATGGGTTAAGTGTATTTAATATGTAAGTCTTCTAGAGGACCCTAGAGGTTGGGGGTTGTTGTCTTGTGATGTCGACTGTTTGTTAATTCCCTTGGGTAGTGCATGAAGTTATGTCATTGTTATTACCCAGTTTCCATGAACGGGGATGTTTTGTGCCTCCCGTGGAAGGAGTGGATTATGTGATTTGTGCCTCCTTGTAAGGAGTGGTTTGGTTATGTTGTTACCTCCAATGGTGGAGTGGGTTTCTTTTTATGTTTCCTCCTAGAGTTGGAGTGGTTGTAATATCTATTTTGTCACACTTGTGTACCCTTGGGTTGTGGACTTGTTCCATGTGTTGCCTTAGAGGAGTGGCTTGCAATGAGGGCAAACACACAAAGTGGTGCCAGGACAACTCATTGTAAGTTAATTAATCCAGTGATGACTAAAACAATACTTAGAAGATTAGGACTAACTTCTCACTAATCAAGATAATTATGCCTCACTCATGGACCCAAGTGCTCATTTAGGCTTGGGATGGGTGGGAAGGCCTAGAATGGCAAAGTCATCTATCTTGTCTTTACGAAAGGTATTTGATTCCGCATGAGTGAGTATGGGGGTTAGGATTCGGTTGAGGCCGCTAGGATAACCCATAGTGGGGGTCGGAGCCTAGCAAGATTCCCAAAGGAAAACCCATGATGAGCTGTGCGATGACACTCTATCTAGGACAACAATTGGTATTTTATTATGTGTGTATGGTTCTTTTAACATACTTGATCTGCTTTATATCTGGAAGCAATGCAACCATGTTGAGTTGTACTTGTTTTGTACTTGTGTTGTACTTGAGTGGTACATGTGATTGGTTGTGTTAGTTTGGTTCAGTTACGTGTTAGCATGTATCTAGAGGTAGATGGACTTGGCTAGATTCCTTGTTACTATCTCCTAGCATGGGGGGTGGGCCTTTGGGTTCCACTTGGTTGGGTGGTGTGCACCTTACTCCATTGGGCTTTTTTCTTGCTCATGTGGACACGATTTTCAGTTGGAGAGCTCATGGGATCCAGTTTCATTTCATGCCTTATTTATTCCATTTGATCTTGTGATTTATTACCCCTCATTTGTTATCGAGGTGGAAAGTTGTAATATGTAATCATGATTATTGGATTTACCCCATTCAGGGAATGAGTGATGTAATCTCCTTATTAAGTTATTGATATTGAAATCATATGGTATTCCTTATTGTGATGATGTATTTTATCTTGTATGGAATGTATGCGTCTTAATTTCTTAAGTGGATAAATGTTATGGATTCATTTATGTTGTTTGTGGGTTAATAAGCAATCTCAATCTTGTAACCTTAGGGGATGTTTGCAATGGATAGTGAACTTGCATGTTAATTGTACTTAAACAAAAAAAAAATTAGTTCGTTTGAGTGGTTAATTTCAACTTCCTCTAGGGTTGCGTGGCGGGGCGTTACATCAACTCCAACCTTCCCTCTTCATCCAAAGGTGGTAACACTGTTGAAGGTACTACATTATGACCCAAATCCTTCTTGAGGCATGAAATATGAAACACATTATGCACCTTGCTTTCTTCTGGTAACTCCAACTCATATGCAACCTCTCCAATTCTACTGGTGACTCTGAAAGGTCCATAGAATCGAGGCTTCAATTTCTCACCTCCACCCTTTTTGAGTGTAGGCTACCTGTAAGGCTACAATTTGACATAAACCATGTCGCCCACTTGAAATTCCCTTTCAATCGGGTGTTGGTCAACATATATAACTTTTGTTGATTATGGGCATGCTGAATGTTTTCCCGCAATGATCTCATAATGTATTGGCTCTCCTACAAAAATTCCTTGGCCTTTGGTACCCTACAGTCTCCAAAAATCAAATCAATGAAACTCGAAGCCTCATATCAGTACAATGCCTTGAAGGGTGTCATCTTGATGGACATGTGATAAGAGGAATTATAGAAAAAATCCCCTAAGTGCAGCCATTTGATCTAAGCCTTTTGCTGTCCTGAAACATAATTCCTCAAGTATCCTTCAACCCACTTGTTGACTATTTCGGTTTTCCCATCTGTCTGAGGATGATAGCTGGTTATAGGATTTAACTTTGTGCCACAATGTTTGAAGAGTTCTTTCCAAAAAAACTCATAAACTTGTTGTCCCTGTCTAAGGATGATAGCTGGTACTAGGAGTTAACTCTGTGCCACAAAGTTTGAAGAGTTCTTGCCAAAACAAACTCATAAAATTGTTGTCCCTGTCTGAGGATGATAGCTGGTACTAGGAGTTAACTTTGTGCCACAAATTTTGAAGAGTTCTTTCCAAAAAAAACTCATAAACTTGTTGTCCCTATCACTAATGATGTTCTTGGGTGCCCCATGAAGCCTAAACACTTCCTTAAAGAAGAGATCTACCACTTATAGTGCTATAAAACCAGCTGATATAGCAAAGAAATGAGAAAATTTCATCAGCCTATCTACTGCCACATAGATACAATCCTTCCCTTGAACTTTGGGAAGTCCTGTAATAAAATCCATAGTGATACTTTTCCATTTTTGCGTGAGAATTGGTAGTGGTTGCAGCAAACCAGTAGGAAACGTATTGTAACACCCCGCCATGCAACCCTAGAGGAAGTTGCAAACAACTACTTAAACAGGCTAATTTATTTTTTTGTTAAGAACAATTAATAAGCAAGTTCACTAACTAATGCCAACAACCTCTAAGGTTACGAGACAGAGGTTATATAGGTGCATGCCACCCAACCAACTGGAACCCAAAGGCCCAAAAATTAGACCGTGCACCAATTTTGGGCAGTGCACCTTGATTGGGTGTTGCATCCACAAGGTGGGTGCTGACTGTATCCATAGTCGGCCTCCACAGTTGGGTGCGGCAGTGTAAACACTGCCAACCCAGTTGTGGGTGTCGACTGTGTATACAGTTGACCCACGACTTGGCCGAGGGATTTCGCGCTGGGTGTGGCTCTCTCCCCACACACCTCCCATGGGGGGTGCGGCGGGGGGTGAGCCCCCAATGCCTCCCCAAATATATTTTCATTTCTTTTTAAAATTTTTAATATAAAAAAATGGCAAACAAAATAAAAATCCATGGATTTCAATCCGCCCTTGGTCTTTTCAATAAATTTATTTGAAGAAAAATTTGCTAGCATAACCCTACAAGGGGGAATAATATAAATATATATATAAAAGTATATGTATATGTATATATATGTCAATATATATATAACATTTCTAGTTTATATGAACAAAACAATTTGAGAAATCAGAATAATATATATAAGGAACAATCATTTACACTCAAAAGCATAATTTCCTTTGAAGCATTTCATTTTAAATAGGGTCTTCTCTTGCTAATTTAGAGAATAACATTTCATCTTTGTTTCAATTGCATTCAAACAATAGAATTCAAGGATTCTTTCCACGTGATCTTCCACCATTAATATTTAAAATCAAAAATTCAAAAGCAAACGTTTGAAACACTTGAACCTGATTTTTTTGCTAATAGATCCTGATGTGTTCTTGTTTCCCTTTTTAACTCCACAGATTCTATCATCTTTTTCCAAAAACCCACAATCTTCAACAATCTCTTCCTCTAATTTTCTCCAAAACTCATGAACATGCAAAATTGTGAAGCAAAATTTATTCATAAGGAAAAACCCCTAAAAAATCCTACAACCACCCTCATCAATTTAAGAAAACAGAAAATAGAAAATATCTAATTTTTCCAATTTTTTGAATTCAAATTTTCTAAATTGACTTTTATACATTTTCTTTTATTTTCAAATTCAAACCAAATATTCATGAATTTTCAAAAAGAATAATCCAATTCATTTCAACACAAATAATTTAATTTAGCACAACCTAATTTAATTGATTAATAAAATAAATCTTAATCCAAGATTAAATCATTTTTATTAATCAAATTAAATTAATTAATAAATTAAACAATTTCTCTAACATTATAACCCAATTAATTTAATCAATAACTTTAAATACTTAAAGTGCAATTAATTACCATTTTCTAACTTGGAATTAAACTGAAACAAGACAAAATGAACAATATTAAAACAACTTAACCCGACTCACACCAGATGACACACTATGACTAGGGTGACGACTTGGCACTAAAAACCTAGCTACTATCTCCCAATCGAATATCGTTGGGCATTGGACATGCTCAAACATGTGAAACCAGGTGGAGTCGATTTCATGTACCTGTCAACCTGCGAACAAAGAGTATCTCCACATGCAATAATATGCCATCATTAAAACACACCGTGAAGAGGAAATCTCGGAATCGCAGGGCGCTTGCAAGCGAGTGATACGATACCGTCCCCTTCACCAATACAATGTAACTAACTGACAAATCTAACATATTAATATAATCTAGAGCATATAACATCATTAATCAGAACATCCATTTATGCTAATTCAAAACATGTCATAATGATAACATCATATTAAAATACTATCACATCAAAAGATAGCATTAACGTCACTTTATAGATAGCGATCAAATAGCAGCCGAGTACCAAAGTCAAGGTGCTAATAGAAAGTACATATAAAATGTATCTGAATATCCAGAAACACATCAAAGCAATATAACAACACAAGGACACACTGTCCAACCAGAAGGAAAAATAGAGGGGTATTACACGTATATTCATTTGTGTTATGTTGACACACCTAGCCTTCACGAACATACTTAGTTATGCCATATTTCATCCCTTTCCAAGATAACCTTTCACAGACCTACCTATATGTCATGTAAAAATCCGGATGGCCAACTAGTGGGGTGTCATGGAAAGCCCTCAAAACTTGTCCCAAAAACTGTGTTTTAGCCATTAGAAGTATTATTTCCTTGTAGATTATCAATCCATCCTTGAAACTGTACTTATCATCAACCAAGGTTCCATATAATATATTGCTCGTGAATTTTTTTTTTGCATAATCAGCTTGTATGGCTTCCTTCCAATCTGTTTCTATCTCTGAAATAAAGCACAAGTGAGGTCTTCTAGAGAGTGCATCAGCTACAACATTTTATTTCCCCTTCACATATTCTATATCAAAGTTGAAGGCTTGAAGTTTACCAACCCATTTTTTCTACCTTTCACTGAGATCTTTTGATTCAAAAAATATCTAAGGCTGTTATGTTTCGTTTTGACTACAAATCTGCCTCCGACAAGATACTGTCTAAACTTGATCAAAGCATGCAATACAACTAACATCTCTTTGTCATATATTCAGTAATTTCTTTCAGCTCCTCTCAACTTTCTGTTGTCATATGCTATTGGGTGCTTGTTTTGCATTAGGACAACACATATTCCTTCACCTGAAGCATCACATTCCAATTCAAATGGTTTGGTGAAGTTTGGAATTGCTAGTATTGGGCATGAGTCATTAATTCCTTGAATCGTTCAAAGGCTTTCTTTGTTGAATCAGACCATGTGAAAGTCCCTTTCTTTGTCAAATCAGTAATTGGAGCAGCCACTTGTGAAAATCCTTTTACAAATCTCTTGGAGAAACCACATAGCCCAAATAACCCCTTAAGTTGAGATAGATTAGTGGGCGGTGGCCAGTCTTGTATTGTCTTAATTTTCTTAGGATCAACCCACACTCCATTTGCACTAATGATGTGCCCCAAAATAGAGCAATTCGGTCATGCCAAACTCACATTTAGATTCCTTTTCAAATAGCTATTCCCTCTCAATAATTTCAAGTACTTCATCTAAATGCTTTAAATGCTCTTCCCATGACTTATTGAAAAACGAAGATGTCATTGAAGAATATCAAAATGAATTTAAGGAGTTGCTTGAAAAAAAATCTATTCATACACGTTTGGAAAGTTGCTAGTGCATTTTTCAAGCCAAATGGCATGACTAAGAACTTGAAATGCCCAAAGTCGCACCTGTAAGCTATTTTCTCCACATTTTCTTTCTGTACTCTTATATGATGATAGCCCGATCTTAAGTCAATCTTGCATAAGTAAACTACCCCATGCAATTCATCAATCAGCTCATCAATGCGAGGGATGGGGTACCCGTTCTTAATTGTTTTCTTGTTTAACTCCCTATAATCCACACACATACACCATGTCCCATCCTTCTTCTTAACCAACACAACAGAAGAATCAAATGGACTCTTGCTTAGTCTAATATGCCCCATCTCTATCAAGTCTTGGATAGTTTTCTCAATCTCATCCTTGTGTCTCTTAGGATGACAATAGGTGATAACAGGCGTATCTCCCTCTTCTAGTTCAATGACATGCTCGATTCCCTTGTTAGGTGGATTCCTTGGTGGTATACTTCCAAACACTTTACTTCTCTTAGTAAGGAGTTCCTGTATCTGAGGGGGATAAGATCTCTTAACCTCTTCAATAGTTGTAGACATCACAATGATTTCTACAATGCATTCAATTTGATCATGCCTGAAGAGTCTCTCCATCTGTTTAAATGACACAACATGAGGCCTGCCATTTGATAAACCTCTTAACACCACATTCCTTCCTCCAGATTTAAATTTCAGCTCCATAGTTTGGAAATTGAGAGTGATCTCTCCTAATGATCATAGCCACTGGATACCCAACACTGCATCTGTATCCACAATTCTCACCACATAGAAGTCTTCTTTAATTTCATGGCTTCCCAACTAGATGCTCAATTGTGGTACCATCTGATTGCAATGTATTGTGAACCCATCCGCTACCATAACCTTAAAGCCACTAACTTCCTATTTCTGGAGCCCTCTATGTGCAACAAGTCCCCCATCAATAAAGTTATGGGTGGCTCTTGTATCTATCAAAGCAATCATTCACTGCCCTTCATCACTCCTCTTATGCGAATTGCCTCATTTTTTTGGAATCTATGAAGTTGTGAAAATGTCACATTGTCATTTTACTCTTTCCTTTCCTCCTCTATTCCCTTCTCTTCTTCACTTTCTTCAGACTCAGTTTGCTGCTCTAAATTTTCTGCCACCTCTTCATCATTGTTTGGTACTCAATCAACAATGCCTTGGATTTCAAAGAAGACCTGTGACCCTATGAATAAGGCTCTCTTCAAGTGAAACATAGACCCTTCCTCCTTAGATCATTAAGGGTCTCATTAAGGGTCTCATTATCAAGCCTTGTGTATTTCTTCTTTGGCTATTCAAAATCCTTTGAAGTGGGTTTCTTAAAATGATCTTTCTTGGGCTATGAACTCTTAGTCTGAAACTGGCTCTTAAATACAAAAGTCTCCATATCTCTAGCCTTCTTGATAGCTTCCCGGAGGCTATGAGGATTGAAGGCTTTAATCCAACCCTTGAGTGGATCCGAAAGTCCATCTATAAACAATACAATAAATCTTCTTTCAGAAATGTCGGTCACCAAAATTGAAAGCTTCTAAAACTCAACAATGTAGGTATCTACTGAACCCCACTATTTAAGCTGAGCTAACTCCTTGAAGTGCAGCTCGAGATCTTTCTTGTCAAATCTTTCTATAAGTCTATTTGTAAATACTATGTAGGATGTAATATGTGCATGTCCTAAAGTAATCATCCCATTGTACCACCATTCATGTGAAATACCATCTAAGTGAATTGAAGCATATTGTATGGACTTCATTTTAGGCATTGGGTTCAAAGTAAAGTATGTATCTAATTTTTGCACCCAAGCTTTGGCTGCCATCTTCCCAAGTCCGTCAAAATATGAAAGTGTAAGCTTCCCAAATTTCTTTTTCAGCTCATTTTGTTGATCCCTATTTCCTTTGTGAGTTGAATGCCTCATCTGTAGATCAACATAATCTTTGAGTGGCAAATCCATCTGAAATCTGAGTCTAGTATCAAGCCAATCATGTCTAAGTTGTTCTTGTTGCTCCAACAAGGTGAGTTATTGATTAACATGAGCTACTATTAGGGGTGGAAAGTTTGGCATTAGAGGTCTAGCCATTGTTGCTTGGTTGCCCACTATTTGTTGATCCATTCTTTTGCCTTGTCCCAATCGATCTATCTGTTGAACCAAATTAGCTAGTCTGTCATTTTCCTACTGGTGTCATTGATCAGACCTCAACTGTCCCCTAACAATAGCATCAAGAAGGAGAGCTATTCTATCTGGAGGTGCTTAATCTTTGTTATTTATTTCATTTCTCTCATTTCTCTCATTTTCTCCATTCCTATCACCCATATTTTTGGTGTTTGACAACCCACTGGATGAAGGCTCCATTGGATGTCCTTCACTTGATGATGGCCAATGTTCCCAATAGCTTCTTTTTTCTATTTCTTTCCTCATACCTCTTTTATTTGTCACTTAGGCTCATAAAGATCTTAACCCACTGGATGGGAAGATTGGTTTTTTCTCTAATACCACTAAAATGAACTACCCCCACCAAAAAAATTGTTTTCTATTTTTGTTTCCTTCTGATGGTTGAGTATTTTTTGGTTATGTGTTTTTTTCTTGTTCTTGCAAAGTATTTTGAGTGATTTAACAATATCCAAGAATTAACAATAGAGAGAATGAACAGAGAAAAGAAAGATATGCAATTTTTTTCTAGCAAAGAACACTTCCTACAACAATGTAAATTTTCTAATTTCTCTTCAATGAAGTTTCAGATTTACAGAATCATTAACAATAGCATAAAGAACATTTTTCAGACTTGGTAAAAACTCCTAAACAACAATATTGATGTCTTCTTGAAAACCTCACCAAAAATCAAGTTTCTAAATGTTGCAGGTACTCTGATGGACGATTCCTCTATGCATATAAGACCTCAAATAACCTAATTACAGACCTTTTAACCCCCTAGCAACCCATTCACATGATCCAAGGAGGTCATACGTCTCTAATTGGGTGATTTCTTTAAAAAAAATTGAATCTTCGAAAAAAAATCAAAACTTGTCTTCAAGGGGTCACCCAAGGATGAGGGTTTGATTTATCAAAGACCCATTTCGAAACCCTTCATCAAAACTCAGATATGAGCATAAATATGGTCCTCTAGACTGCAAATATATTCTCCTGAAACAAGCCAAAATCACACCAAACTGAAGGAAATACACCCAATACGTAAATCTCAAGATAAAACCCTATAGAAATCTTCTCAAAAGATCTAAAAAATCTTCATCTTGAAAGCTTTGTTGTGATTCCTAAGGTGAAACCACACTACACTAGCCTAAGCAAGTCTTTCACTGTCGGGGCTAGTCTTGAAACTAAGGGTTGTCATCCCCAATCTCGTCCTGCAAGCTTTGGCTTCAACCAAGTTGCCATGAAGTATTCTCGAAAACCAAAACCATGCCCTCAAAAGCTTCTTTTATGATTTGGCTTTGATATGGGCGCCCAAACCCTAGTCGTACTCTCTTTTGAGCTTTTAAGAAAATAATAACATTTTAAATTTATTGATACTCTCCTTAGTGGGACGCCCATGAAGGGGGAAATTTGATTGTTTTTTATAACTTCTAAACACTTGAAAGTGATTAGACTAGGCACCTTGGTCACTTTTTATTAAGTCCCCTTTTCAACCCCTCACTTTTAACTTTAAGTCATAAAGTCACTTTTAAAATATAATGTTTGAGAACATTAGCCAAATATTAAAATTATTCCTCCAAATTAATTTAGTCATCAAATTAAACCCAAAAATTAACTCTAACTCATCTGGAACTGATTCCCTTAGCAAAACCTCCTAGCCAACATGAACTCAGAAATCGACTAGAGGTGAAGACCACAGATACCTAACTAGGAGGGGACATTACATATAACTATCATACTACTTAGATGGCGATGATTGTCATATAAAATTGACGTCTATTATTTTGTTGAAATAAATTTATGCCTACACTTTGAGGTGAATTTGAACCTTATGATTATAACCACTAACTCTCATCTCATTGATTGAAACCCTTTGTGCATATTATGATTATAAACAAGCTTGATATCTCCTTTTTGACCATCATCAATAGCTTTTGCAAATTCATGATTCTACTCCAAAAAATCTCAGGTCTCTTTTATGTCTTATATAGTCATATCACTTGCAATCACTACTATTATGATTGTCAACATCCCCTTCACATTTAAATGCCATGGAATGTCATTGTCCATTTGAACTGTCATGAATCATAGAAAATTATTTCATGTTTAGCCTCACTATATTTCATCATGGAACACTGTATCTTTCTATGACTATCATATATTACTTTAAGCCATGATGTATTGTGATGAGTTTCATGTGTTTGGATGAATCTTTCTTGGTTATTATTTGTGTTTGGCTTATATACCTTCAAATTTTCATCTATGTAATATAACCCATCTCTACATGGCTTATCCCTTTCTTATCAATCACTAAATCTGAATTTCTTTCTACCACCCTTCATCTTCCATTATTTTTCCGTCATATACTTTCACACTTTCCCTTGTGACTGTACTCTTACTAACATAGAGCTATCATCACATTATTTTATTCTCATCATCTTCAACAAGCTTTCTCAACTCTTAAAATTTATGTCATCATATAGAATTATATTATCATTGTATGGGTCTAATATGTTCAACAAACCTCATCTTCATGATTTGTATCCTAAACATTGTGATCTATATTCTATAGCGTGTTATCGAGATGCATGCCTTTGACTAGGTCCTACCTTTGTTTTTGGTCTTGAACCATTAGAGGAGTGACTTATTTGGTGCGTTCTCATTGTATGTTACCTAATATTGATACATTCTTTAGGTTGTTTTTAAGATGCAATTTTTCTCTTACTTGGGTAATAAAATATCCATGTTTTGTGGCTAAATACATATCATCGCCAAGAACATAAAAATATGTAATAAAATCCATTAAAATTCTCATTGGAACTACCGAAGCTAATACTCCACAAGGGTCTACAAAAGATGCATAAGAGAAGCATGTGAAAATAATAAAAGATCCTTAGATTAACGAGATGGATAACCCCAAGTAGAAAATTTGTTTTTACTATAGAGATCATCTTTGAACCACTTCATGCCTTGTAAAGAATTTAGTGATAGTTGCATAGAAACCTACAAGATTTTTCCCTAAATTGTAACAAAAGAGAATCTACCATCAGATGTAACTGAGAAGGCTCACAAATATTCTTCACAAGTTTTCCATATTGTCCATGTTTACCAATATCACAAGTTCTCATTTACACTAGATATTGTATTATGAAATTGTAACTAAATTAGTATCAATGTTTCTGATCCAACCTATGAAACCAAATGAATTTGAAGTGTGATGAGTAAGAGAGATAATATATTCACAACCTTATGAATATATGAATATAATAAGGCCACTTATTACCTTAAATAATACTTATAGATATATGATAAGCTTATTCAAATAATTTTACTTACCCATTTAATGATCATAGTGGATGGAGAAATGTGAAGATAATAAGACCACTTATCCAAAATCTATCCTCTCTACTATCTCATAAATTATTTTTTAGCTAAAATTAAAACCCAAGAAAAAAATATTTCCCTTTATTATTTCTTCAAGACAATTATGTCCTCCACTTCCATACAATTGCTACTGATAGTCGACATCTAAAATTAAAACAAAAACTACCATAATTTTTTATTTCATTATTGATACTTTTTCAAATTTAAACCTCCTATTATTATAACCATAGATTTCAACTAAACAAGTGATATTACTCTATCCTTAGTGGATTCACATAAAAAAATTTATTTTTATTAACATACAATATGAATGGTGCACCTATGAATCCAATATTCTGATGTATGAGAAATTTTGAAATTGAATGAACCAATTTTATTATTTGAGAAGGCCCATAATAACTTCTACGAAAAATCACTTTTCATATCTCCTTCCATTTTTCTAATTAAATAGAAATCAAAGAAATTACAAACTCTTTCAAAATTCCTTTCATTTTCCTTGAGCTCTAGCTGAGAATAATAGTCATACACCTTCACTTTTCTAAGAGATACTCTAATAGTTCAACTTTTGGTCAACCCTAGAAATATGGGTCTCCTAGCCATCAAGACTAAAATGCATGAATTCATGAAGTAACTTCTTGTATCCTTGACTTCTATTTTTTATTTTATACATATTGTAAGTCAACAAGGTAGCCCAATATATCATTTTTTTATCTTTAAAGATGAATGAAAAAAAACCTAACCATCTAGGGCGTGAGATCCTTGGAAAATGGTTAACCCATTATTCTATTTAGTAAAGTAATAATTTTGCTTATTTGTGTTTAGAAGTTAATTTCTACCAATTAATTAGGCAGAATAAAAATGATGGCTAGTCTTTACCAGCCATTTCTTATTTAGGCCCTTCAAACATGATTTAAAGTATTCATTAAATAATTTCAAACCATCTACTATGCTACATTGGATTAGAATAAGGAATGTTTGACCCTCCACTCCTACAATTATTTGGCACTTGTATTATATTATGCATTCCATCATTAGTTCTAAGGATCCAACCGATGTGAAGAATCAAGTTAGTTTCCCTATACAGTTTTTTTCTATGTTTCTATCTCTTTTTGTTCTTGCATACCCCAGACTTGTTATTAATAAACTTAAATTTCACTAAAAGAGGGGTAAAAATTTATTCAATCCAAAAAAAAGCAGTACAAAGCAAGGGAATTACACATCACTATCAAGTGCCACTAATTGGTCCAAATTTTGTAACAAGTTCGGGGGTAATTGGCCCCTATCCACAACATTCCAATCATGTAAATGATCAAAAGCCCATTTAGACAAACAATCCGCAACCCCACTCCATTCACGTGGAATATGATAGAAGGAAACAAAATCAAAGGAAGCACACAGATTAAGAATCTATTTTATAAGAACAACCAAATGCCAACAAACATACTCTAATTGTTGCCTCTTCAACAAATTCACTACCACCTGAGAATCCAATTCACAAATGATCTGTCTCCACCCAAGAGAAAAAACATGCTCCATAGCACATAGAATGGCAAGAGCCTTCATCACATTGTTAGTATACCAACCTTTATAAACAAAAAAGGTGAATTCAACAGTCCCACAACTAGTTCACCCAACACCTCCAATACTAGCATGGCTAGGATTTCCATGAGAAGAACCATCTATGTTGATTTTCAATGCACCCTGAGGGGGAGGGCACCGATGCCCCTCCCTATTTATCTTCCAAAGGGGATGCTGACATCTATTTCTCTTGATCTGACCAACACTCTAAGTAGCCCCCCTCTGAAGAGGAAGATTGAGATGAGAACAAAAGGAAATATCTCCTGGATCCACACCCTCAGCTAAGTCACACTTAGCTGTAGTAGTTTCTCCCACCGAATGAAGAATCCTCCACCACAAGTGTTGAAAAACTAGCTTCACATCTTGAAAAATCTTGTGATTCCTCTCTAGCCAAATATACCAGATAATAAAGGTTGGTCCCAAAGCACAAGTAACTTGAAGAAAAGAGGTCTTATAATGGGCCTTCCCCGATCAGGAAAATAACTCCGCCAAAGAAGAGACATGCCAGCAAGTTTGGTTCCACACATCCCACCAAAGGTGCCAAAGCCTCCTAGAAAAGGAACACTGGAAGAAGAGATGAGAGAAATTCTCTTCACTTTTAGCACACATAACACACATCGAGGGACCCTGGAACCCTCTCTTGCACAAGTTATCCCAAGTAAGACACCGGTTTTGGACCACCAACCATAGAAAAAAATTGCACTTGGGCCAAGAAAAATTATTCCACAAAAAATTTATTGCATGCTTGTTTCCACCAAGGGACCTCAATGTACCCAAAGGCCTGCCTAAGCAACATGCCATAACCAGCTGAAACATAATACTTACCAAATAAATCACTATTACTCCAAGCCAAAAAATCCTGCCCCACCAAGGAATTGCATTCCCAAGATGCCAGAATCTGAGCCAACTCTTGCCTATCCTCCTCTGACCCTCCTGACGGCCAATCTGAGGAGTGCTTCCATCTAAGGCTAATAGTCAATCCAATATTTCAGACAGACTTGTAATGCTCAACCATATTCTAACCCACAACAATAAATTGATCACAAAGAGACTGGATATGAGGGTAAGCAAAATGAACGGGAGTGTGACCATCCCAAGAATCCCACCAAAAAAGGGCTTGAGACCTCGAATGACATATCCAAAAAATCCCCTTCTTAACCAACTAAGCCCCCAATTTGAGAATATTCCAAATCATAGATCCTCTTCCTTCCAGAGGGAAACGAGGAACATCAAAAGTGTTAACCTCCTTAAGATACTTGTGGGTAAGAATACGAGCCGAAAGTTGATGTTGACTAGTACACCAATGCTAATATAAGTTGGCTGCAAGATCTTGCTCATTCAATACAACAAAGTGCAAACCAAGGCCCCCCTCTTTCTGTGGCCTACACACCGTATCCAACTTAACAAGACTCCACTTGATCGACTATAAGTTACCACTCTAGAGAAAATTTCATGAGAGAGCATCGGATTCCATCGGGAAATATAATGGAGCGACCTAAACAAAACCCCTGTAAATAGGAAGAGCTTTGATAACAGACTTCAGAAGAGTCACTCTCATAGTAGTAGAAATCCATCGATGAGTCCAATGATTGACTTTACTACACAGCTTATCAAGTAAATTTTGCTAAGAAGACCTGGGTTACCTACCAATAGCAAGAGGTATTCCTAGATAGACAAAGGGAAGAGACCCAATCTAAAACCTTAAAATATCAACAATCTATTGTTGAATAGCTTAAGGAGTATTAAAAAATAATATAGAAGACTTGTGCTCATTGATTTTTTCCCCAAAGCAGCAAGGTAAATATCCAAAGCCTGAATAAAAAATATAGCCTCCTAAAGACAAGCCCTCCCCATAAGAGAAGTGTCATCCACAAACTGAAGATGAGAGAGCTGCGAAAGCCCATTCCCCAAGGACCAGCCTTGAATCCTGCCCTGGGTAACCCACGACATCATAAATCTATCCAAACCCTTAGCCATAATAATAAACAAATAAGGGGAGAGAGGATCTCCTTGACGAAGGCCCCTGGAAGCCACAAAAAGCTCAGAAGGTTCCTCATTCATAAGAACAGAAAAAGAGGAAGAGGTAACAAAACTCATAGTCCAACTGAACCAATCCAGACTAAAACCAAAGCCTAAGAGAATTCTCTGCAAAAAGTGCCACTAACTCTATCATAAGCCTTGGCCATATCCAACTTGATGAACATAGAGTTCTCCTTGGAAGTCGCCATAGAGTGGATGACCTCAGAGGCAACCACCACCCCGTCCAAGATCTATCTACCAGCAATAAAACCTCCTTGCTCCTCAAAGATAATAGAAGGAAGACAAACTTTGAGCCTCTCAACAATAAATTTAGTAATAATATTATTCACTACTTACAGAGATCAATCAGTCAAAAGAATTCAACTTGATCCGCACCTTCCTTTTTAGGAATAAGAACTAAAAAATTAGAGTTCAAAGCATGAAGCATCTGCTTATTATGAAAATATTCCCTGCAAACCTTTAACAAATCCAAAATTATAATATCCTAGAACTCCTAAAAAAATTCAATAGGAAAACCATCTGGTCTAGGGGCTTTACCTTTATTCATCCCAAAAACAACCTCTTCTAATTCCTACAATGAAATTGGGTGAATGAGGGAATCAATCATCTCCTTAGAGATCAAGGAGGGGAAACAAGCAAGGATCAAATTATCCTCATCTTCAGTAGGGGGAGAATCCTCAGAAAAAAGAGAAGAATAAAAGTGTCTAGCCTCACGAGACAAATCCAACAAAGAAGAAATATAGATCCCATCTGCATTAACCATAGAGGAAATACAACTTCTATTGTGACGGGCCTGCATAGAGTGATAGAAGAAAGCAATATTATTGTCCCCTTCCTAAAGCCAATCAATTTGAGCCTTCTGCTTCTAGAAAATATCCTCCTGAATCTCCCATTCTGAGCTTCTGCTTGGCCCAGAGCATCTGAAAAACCAAAATCCCAAATTTGGCGAGTAATCACATTAAGGCTTTCCTAAGCACTCTTCTTCATAACCTTAAAATTTCCAAAACTCATCCTATTCCATCTCTTAAGGTGAAATTTAACATACTTAAGTTTCTTAAAAAAAGTGTACATAGTTTTACCATAACTAGGGCTGCCATCATGCCACCACTGAGCCATAATATCATGCAAAGAAGACTCCCGAAGATACATAAGCTAAAACTTAAAAGGAGGATTCTTGGGAGCAGTAAAATGGGAAACTAAAAGTCTAATTGGCCAATGATCAAAACCCCTCCAATCAAGAATCTCAGAACCTGTAACCAATCTACCTCCCACCCAAAAGCAGGAGACAAGAAATCTATCCAACCTTTCTAAAATCGCTTCCTGTCCACTCCGCCTATTATTCCAAGTGAAAGTCCCATTAGAAGGCTTAACATCATTTAAAGCAAGCAAATCCACATTTTCCCTAAAAAGAGCAGTAGCAGGCCCAAGCCGAGGCAACCCACCTCATTTCTCCTCCAAGCTCAACACATAATTAAAATCACTAGCTAGGATCCAAGGAAGATACAAATCACATGATCTAACATACCTTACATGAGCCCACAATCGAATTTTTCCACGAATATCAATCGAGACATAAACATTA
The DNA here is from genome assembly GCA_007115665.2 of Sequoiadendron giganteum. Lineage (NCBI taxonomy): Eukaryota > Viridiplantae > Streptophyta > Pinopsida > Cupressales > Cupressaceae > Sequoiadendron > Sequoiadendron giganteum. The sequence goes on along the minus strand of CM021104.1, from coordinate 250,635,380 downwards.
GTAAGCAGAATGGTCTCACTTGTTTCCAAAGAAGATGCAACCATTGAAATAGTAGAATGACTAGAAATCCACCAAAGGGGATAAATCTTTCTAGGATCCCAAAAAAAAGCAAACCCCCAAAAGTCTGTTGAGAACCAATACACTGACACTGACCAAAATACTAGATCTGAGAAGCACATTAAAGCATACAATCAACTGAAAGCTTAGTCTCTTGCACACAAAAAATGTTTGGAGAATGAACATCAACCAAATCATGAATATCCTTTTGATGGGGGGTGCTATTTGACCCCCTTACATTCCATGAGAGAACAATCATGGAGGTGATGGTGAAAAGTGAGCATTAATGGGTTTAATAGACCCAGATTCCACCAACAACTCTCCAATACACTTAATCTTCTCAAGGTCCTTCTTGCGGACACTTTTAGAAGAGTTTTCAGACAATCCCTTCATAATCATGCATTGTTGCACCCTCAAGGCTATAGAAGACCTCTTGCTCTTATTCGAAGCTAGCCCCTCCTTTGCCATATCTACTAAAATAATGTCATCATCATCATCTTGCACATGATCCATCAGAGTTACCAAATGATTCTACATACCTTGAGATGAATGAATATCCTGATCGGATCCATGTCCCTGACCCATAGTAGCACCCGTACCAACAACATTAGAAGGTACATTCAGCGAGATTCCTTCCTCCAAGGTTAAAGTGTTCAACACCTCAAACTGGTTAAATTCCTCTTCATTATTCTTTTCCTTGAACAATCTCTTTTGACCATGACCCTTAGCCCACTTAAATGGCACAAAACCATCTTGATTTGGTTCACCCTCCATCATAGAAGATTTCCCTTTATCCTTCCTAACAAATTTTGGAGCTGAAGATGAAGGAGAGGAATTAGAAGGAGGAGTCTTCTTAATCCTAGGAAATTGTTTCTAAAGATGTCCATACTCATGACAAATCCAACAACGAAAAGGAAAGGACTCATAATCAAGTTGTTGAATCCAAGATAAATCTCTAGAGAATCTGATAAGGGAATATTCAAATCAACCTCCACACAATCCGATCAAAAGAAATAACCTTTCTTTCAAGGGTTTGTTGAACAACTACAACGGGCTTACCAAGAAGAGCTGCAATCCATTGTAAAATATCTTCTCTCCAAAACTCTAGAGGGAGCCGCGACAGGAAAACCCAAACCAGAACCCTCGACACCAATTCTTTAGTTGTATTAAAACCCATATGCTAGGGTTTTATAAACAACCCAACATGATTGTAAAAGTAGGGCCCTCCCTCAAAAAATTGATTCCTATTAGCCATGTTGGAAAAAAAAACCACAAAATAGTTGTTTGCAGCCACCTTTAACTCCATATCACCCTCAACCTTCCATGTACACCTGATCCAAGCATCCAAATATGACAAAGGAATGTGAATCCCAAGGAATTTACAAATTAAAGCATGTCTTCTCCAATAAGAAACATCATCAGCCACCGATTCTTGAGAGAGAACCAAGACCGAACAATCCTAACTCTTGGGCAAACAACCATTCACTTTCTTCAGTTTGGGGCCCTCCCCATATAAAAAGACTCAGATTGTTAAGCATTCAAACCCGATGACGATCCATTTTGAAACCCACCACCACAATCAACCACCACCAAACTGTGTGAAACCTGTTGCTCCACCATGAAATAAACAAAAGAAACACCCTGAAATCAAAAGACACACCCCAAACACCGAGCAACACTGAAGAAATGAAAAACTAATATTGAGAGGACTGTTATGCAAAAAAACTCAAATATGACCAATTATATAAAATTAAATAAAAATAAACAAAAACAACATTCATACACAACATAGGTATTTATGTGGAGAAACCCTTTTGGTAGAAAAACCTCGCACTATAAAAGCCACCCAATATATTATTCTAATATCAACAAGATTATAATATAATTGTAGAGTAAGATTTCTCATAGGAGTAGCACAAACCACATATTTAGAGCCAACTCAACAACTATAAGACTCATACACACAACCTCCATCTCATGCATCTAATAAATAGGTATACAATACATGAAACCATCAAACGATATTACAAAATCATAAGTTAAGGCCACCAAAAAAGTGGCACCCATCCTTATCTCTAATAATAGATTCCTATGATGTGTCAAAAAAAATATAACCATGTGTAACTCCTTTTTATAGTTTATTTATGTGTCCAACATGTCTTTACATCTCCGATTTTTGGAGACCTAACTTTTGAAGACCATAACTTTTGATCTGTGTGTCTAATTGACAACCCATTTGAATCAATGAAAAGATTGTGAAGCAATGTATTGATTTATTACTATATTTTATATTTAAGATCACTTTCATGTCCAAAAATTCCTCCAAGGCCTTAAAATTGAACTTTGAAACTTTTAAAAGTGAAAACTTTAATATCTTCAAATCTAGACATGATCTTGCAACAAAACTTTACGAACACATTTATTTAGTTATTTCAAAGCCTTGGGGAAAATTTTACACCAATTTGTGTTTAAATGTAATCTTAATATAAATAGTAACCTCATGTAATTGCAAGGTTGAGACATCATTTTCCTAATAGTTAATGCAAGTTTATTGTGGAGATAATACCAAGCACCTAAAAGACCAAAGAGAAAGAAACCTAAAAATCAGAATGAAAAAGGGGAATTTATATTTTACTGAAGAAAAATGGATGTGTGTAAGGTACAACAAAAAATATTATCTAGTTCATCTAAATAATTTTCTCTACATCTTCCCCCTCTTTATGTATTTAACTTAGATTTTAGTTTTGAATAGATGAATGATATTCAAAATCTCTTTTACCATGGAAAAATAAGGCGCTTATAATGAAATTTTTGATAGTGATATAACTATTTAGTTTTGGTTTCAAATAGATGGATATTTATGGTTTAGAATATAAAAAATATATTTTTCTATAACTATTAATGATGATAAGTCTATAATTATTATTATTTAAAAAAAAAAAGGCATATCAGCCGACTTTATATTATAATAAAATAAGGATTACATAATTCATAATAGAGAGATTGTTGTGATAACAACTTTCCAACATATACAAAATGTCAATTGCACTATAATATGTTGACAAATACAAACTAGAGTAGTCTAAAAACATAAAAACATAAGTCTATGCTTGGCTATAAGTATTCATATTTCTATTACATTGGAGAAAAAATCTATTATCATCTGGCACCAAAATTATATGCTCTCTTTTCTTCTCCTCAGATTTCCTGGATTGAGCAACTGGCCTCCTCTCCACCTTTGCACATGAACTAATTTGAAGGTGGAATCTTTGAGTCTACTATTACATTTATATCTAGTACTATTGTTCGGTTCCCTTTCATAGTAGATTGGGCATTCAGTGATCCTTTTATTGGACAACCTATTTGTGCTACTTGTTTTGTTTTGGTGTTCCCCACAACTGCATTTGATTCCTTAGATTGGATATCACCCTGTTGAATTTGATTTGGGATTTTAAGCATTGATACTTGATGGTAGTGATGAGTAAGCAGGAAAGAAATAGCATGATATTTCAGTTTGAAGCTTCTTACCATTTTATTTCCCAATTCAATTTGGTACCTATTCAACTCCCTATATAAGTAGCTTGAAGTGTTATGTTCCAGTGAAAGTCTCATTCCTCTATATATATTTTGGAAGCTTATTTTATGATGAAAAAAGTTATTGGAAAGACTCCTCCAATGTAAGCTTCACCAGACCAAAAATCATATTTTTGAATGCTTTTTAGTAATGCATTATCTTGCAGGAAAACTTATTTTATAACAATGTGATATCTTCTGCAAATCTTGGAAATTTGGATTCAAATCTATCACATTACTAACAAAGATAGATACTAAATTGGAGGGAAATATTATCCTTTGTGTTGAAGGCTGCAAAATGTCATCTCCAATTATGTCTTTAACACTTTTAAAAACTGAGATGCAATCAGTATTGAAAATGTAAGATAGTTGCTCTTTACCCAACCCCTTAGAGAAAGGTATTTTCCATCCTTGCACTTCAAAAGGTGCATGATGATTTCTTAGAATGAATTACATTTCTTCTTCCAGAGGCATTGCACAACACTTATACAGGTCCCTTGAGATATCAGGTCCCTATACTAATTTTGACAGAACCAAGAGACGTGCGTATTTATGATTATCTATAATAAGTGACCAAAAGTCGTGCAATTATAACCTCTTACTAAGAAAATAGGAAAATGAATAAAAATAGAGGAATATCAACTGAATGGAAGAAATAAGTAGATAGTAGAAATATTATCATCACACAGGCCTGCAAACTATTCATTCACCTTTCTTCAGACAACACTTGAAAAACTATGTGGAAGAGCGTTTTATTGTGTTATGAAACATACTTGATAGTGTTAGACTTGCACCCATAATCCACAAACTCTTGTTAGAAAAACTGCTAACCTTGAAAATGAACCCGCCATCGAAGAGCCATAAATGTGTATTGTGATTGACACAAAATATTGTGTTTTTATTTACTACTTATAGCTAGATAACTGATCTTTTGTTTTTAACTAATTTTTTAACCTCTTTGAGATCCACCATGTTATTTTGCCATAACACGCTTGAGAGAAAAGCTTATCTCCCAGAATTATTGCTTTCTGATATACCTCCTATGTATTTTGATTCATAGCACATTCCATATCGTCCTCTAGCAACTCAGGAATATATGTTAGGTGCTTTAAAATCCTTGCAATTAACCAAATACCTGCAAAGAACCAACACTTTTTAGAGAAAAAACATACCTTGGATACAAATGGCTTGGACTTGATGAAGTTTTAATTCATAATTCTGATCTCCAACATGTTTATAGATGTGAAGTGGTTTCCCCAAGGATTGTAGCATGCTAAATAAACTTTCATTCTTTCAACCCAAGATGTGTGAGATATTCCGTTCTGTGATAATATTAACACTTAGGCATGATGACACATTAATCTGCGTTCCTGTCAAGTTTATCACATGGCTATGTACTGACTGATGATGCAATCTCATTGATACATGCTTATCTAGCACCATTTTTCCTGCGATTTAACATACATTTGCCACTCTAATTTTTCCCCTAAAGCCTAATTTCTATATGTTAAATCATGAACACCAACACCCCCTTTTGATTTCTCAACACACAAATTTTGAAGTGAAATAAGAGAAATTTTCTTTTTATCATCAATATTTCCTTTCCATAAAAAATCCCCGATTATCTTTTGAATTAGCAATACTACTAATTTTGGAGCCTTTAAAATAGACATAAAATAATTGGGAATGGCAACAATTACTGATTTTATCAAAAGGATTCTACCTGATAAAGACAACCATCTACCCTTCTAGGAGGCTATTCGTTTATGGATTCTTTGAATAATGGGAGACTAGTAAGAAATTTTGTTTGCTCCAGAAAAGAAGGGAATACCAAGATAATTGCATGGTAAATCTATTTGTTTGAAACCAAGGATCTTAATAATTTTCTTCTGAAGGTCTGGCTTGAGATGAAATTCATATATCTTTGATTTGTCAGCATTTATTTTTTGTCCTGACACTTTTGAATACTTCTCTAAAACATATTTCATTTGCATGGCTTCTTGAATCTTAGCTGCACCAAATAATAATGTATCATAAGCGAATAGAGAGTGTGTTACTGAAATATGAGATTGAGGAATTGCAATACCTTTCCACTTTTCTTGAGAATGAGTTTTTTCCACTGTCCTGCTAAGAGCTTAAGCTAATATTATAAATAGAAAAGGTGATAAAGGATATCCTTAAAGGATCTCCTTGCCTCACTCCTTGAGTGGAACTAAAAAAACTTGAAGATGTACCATTAATTAGTATTGAGAATGTTGCTCCTTTTAAGCAAGATAGTACCCATTTACACCACTTTTCTGAAAAGCCAAACTTTCTCAACACTTGCATCAAAAAAATCCAATTTACTTTATCATAAGCTTTCATCATGTCAAGCTTAATGATAAAAGAAGGTATTTTGTGCTCCATTATAGAATGTAAGACCTCATGAGCCACCAGTGCACCCTTTGATGTTTCTCTGCTTGGGACAAAACCTCCTTGTTCTTCTAATATTATCTTTGGGATAAGAGGAACCAAATGAAGATAGATTGCTTTGGTAAAAATCTTATAAATTGTGTTACACAAAGATATAGGTCGGAACTCAGAAAAAGATTTAGGATCTTTTACTTTCAAAATTAGAGAAATGTGAGTAACATTAAATTACTTTAGCATTGATGAGGAAGTTTGGGACTCTTCCAGAGCTTTGCGCAAATCACCTCCTATGAAATCCCAATTGTTTTGAAAAAAATAGTGTTGTAAATCCATTTGGGCTTGGTGCCTTGTCAGATTTAAGAGAGAAAACAACCGCTTTTATTTCCTCCAAAGTAAAAGGTTTATTAAGATGAGCATTATATTGTTCAATGACTAATGTTGGAATTGATTGCAACAATTCATCAGTGTCAGCTTTACGCAGATCTGCTTGTCGATTGGGAGAAGATAATAAATTTGAAATGAAGTTAATGCCTTCATTCTGAATTTCACTTGCCCTCTTTAACCAGTTACCCGAAGAATTTTACTGGATGTGGAACATTGTATTCTTATCTTTTATAATTTGAGTTGACATATGGAAATACTTTGTATTTTTATCACCTTCTTTAAGCCACAACTCCCGTGACTTTTGATGCCAATATAACTCTTCTTGTAACACTAAATCTTCCCAATCTGCTTGTAAGGATTTTTGGAGGTCATAGGTTTGTGGGGTTAAGCCATGACTTATGATATCATCATTGAATTTGGCCAATTGCTTCGAAACTAGATCTTTTTGATGAAAAATATTCTTGAATACATGTGTGTTCCATTGTTTTATTTTGACTTTCAGAAACTGCAATTTTTTGCAAAATCTAAACATTATGGAACCTATCACATACGGAGCTTGCAGCCACCATGTTCTTAGGAGTGGCAAGAAATCACTATCTCTAAACCACATTGACGAAAATTTAAATGAAGCAGTCCACCTTTTAGGAGATGAGGAGGCTTCAATATTTAATAAGATGGGAAAATGATCAAAGCCAAGCCAAGAGAGAATTTGTGACATATATGCAAACTTATCAACTACCCAGTTTGAAGAGACTAGAAATCTATCTAATCTTATTGCAATTTGCAGAAAGTCTCACCTCTTATTTGTCCATGTGTACAATCCTTTTTCCGGTTTCACATCTAATAGTGCATTATCATGAACGAACATGCTAAAATCTTCAATTGTCTTATGAGGTAAAATAATACCTCCTTTCTTTTCATGTTGAGACAATATAGCATTGAAGTCACTTGCTATGATTATTTTTTCTACTCCAGATTGCTGAAAGATCAGCTTGATTTCTTTCTAGAGTTTTAGCTTGCCTATAGTTGAATTTGGTGCATAAACATTTACCAATAAGAATGTTAAATCAAAATGGATAACTTGCACCAATTTCCAACATGTCGTGGTAGAAATGGTCTCCATCTGAACTGTTTGAGAATTCCATAAAGTTAAAAGACCTCCTGAAGCACCCTGATCTGTTGAATGATAAGAATTCCAGTTAGACCACTTAGCAACTATACTTTCATAGGTTTCTTTAGGTAGCTTTGTTTCTTATAGAAAAACTATATTAGCCCTTGAAGAATAGATTTTTTGTTTAACCTGGGCTCTTTTGTTAGGGGTATTTAAGCCCCTAACATTCCAAGAGATGATCTTAATAATGATCAAGGAGAGCATCCTGCTCCCCTCAATATTTTCTTTATGTTACCATCTTAGGTTAACTGCATGCCTGATTCAATTTCTTCCTGCAATTTCACTGCATTATATTTTCTCCCTCTCTTAGCAGGAGATTTAACTATTGTACAAGAAATAGGGGTTTGACTAATAGAAAGTTGTTTCGAAAAATAAAAACCAGACCCCATTAATTCCTTAGGAACAATATTTTCAAGACCACTACTCACTGCTACCACTTCATCTTGTAGTTCTTTTCCTTCATCTTTAATTACTTCTTCTGCAATTTCATCAAAAAGTTTTGAACCTACCATATTCGCTAAACTATCTGCCCAAAATTGTAAGCTATCTTGATCATTCATGGTTTCCAACTCATTTAAAACCAAATTTTCCTTGCAAATTGTAGAGTGAGAAGGAAATACCGAATCAGAAACTACTGATGAAATCTTCAACTTATTGGTATTTGGAAACTGGGAAGTTTCCCATAACAACTTGAAAAAAATTCCATCTAATATTTGCTTACTACATAATGTAAAATTAGGAGTATATAAGCATACTGATCTTTCCTAGGGCCAAAATTATGAATTGGATTGCCAACCCTTGGGAAAATTTATAACAATTTTGAGATCCCTACCATAATGTAGTATCCCAAATAATTATTTCATAAGAAAATTCATTGAGTGATGAGAAGACAACTTTAAAGTGGCATAGTGTTTATGCACAATTTATTTACTCTTTCTTGCCTCTGCATCATTACATACCAACCCCTTTTGAACAATAATACCCTATGGATCTGATGAAGTTTCATGTCCAGATGGGATGACTTCCAGACTATAAACTTCTGGCAAGCTGAGATCAAATAATGGCGAGCTCCCTTGAATAACTATGTTTTGTGAACAATGAACTGAAGAGTGACCTGGAAGCTGAAAAGTAAGACAAACATTTTGAGAATTTTCAATTTGTAATGACATCTTGAAAGTTCCATTTTTTGAATGAGTTGAAATTGAAGTAGGTAAAGGTTTCTGAACATCTAACATAACACAAACTCTAACTGGCTTTCCTGGATTTTAAAAAAAATCCATATCAAGAGAGGCAAAAGCTCCAAGATTATTAGAAATTATTTCCACAAGAGGAGGTTCCCTATAGTCTAGAGGAAGAGAAGGAAGTTGGACCTAGAAAGGAATGGATTGCATTACTGCAGTTTGGGGATCAAAATTTGGAACCGAGGCCTGAATAAATAAACCATTACCGTCAAAAACCCACACCTTTTCACCAAGGATTAGATCCCTTTGTTTTTTAGAAGAAAAGAAAACAATAAAGAAACCAGAGCCCTGATCTATGTAGAACACTTGATTTGCTCCATCCCAATCAGTGAAAACTAGATCTTTCAAAGGTTCTATATTAGGTAAATAATTCCAAAATCTACAAATAAGTGCATGATCCTTAAGATCCTGTATTTGAGCATCTAAAAACTCTGCAAGAAATGAAATTTTAATTGCATCATCCAAATAAGAAGGATTCGAAGAATGAGGGAGGGAGTTTTCTTTACAAATCCATTGCTTCCCCTTTTTATCCCTATTTGACCTTCGATTTACATTTTGCATGAAATTATTTGAAACAGGGGCATTCAAACAATTTTGCTTTGAAGAATTTGACCTTACCTTGTTAGGAATCACATTCTGAACTTGTTGAATACGATTGCTAGCTTGGGGCTTTCGAGGTATATTGTTGGGGAACGTAGCAAGTGATTCTTTTGAAAAAATGTTGTTACACTGAGCATTCTTAAGTTGGATATGCAAAATTCAATAAAAATCCACATGACTTCGAGCAATATTATTGGGAAATGAAGCCAGCATATCCGCCATAGAACGAAATGCTTCATTTCGCAATTCTGACCTATGTTGATTTGAAACATTTGGATTGAAGGGAGCTCCATGAGGAATCAGAATGTTGTTAGGAAAAGAAACAGGAGGCTTTCAATCAAATACCACATCTGCCCAGGAATGAGTTTCACCTACGGATTGAGAATCTGAGTGTAAACTTCCTAGATCAGATTTCTTGTCATAGTCTTCAAAGTATGAATCTGAAAGGAAAATGTCAAAAGGACTTTGCTTCGCCCTAACAAGGGATTTCAAAGACAGGTAACAACTTTTTGCTGATGGGAAATGATTTCTTGAGGCCCAAAGTTGTGGCCTATGAGAAGATATAAAAGGTGCAACAGACAAAGCATACCTGGAGTGCCTATTACCATTCGAGACAAGGTCGAAAAGAGATGAAGGATTACCAGAACGGGATTTTTTTTTGAGAAATTACCGTTCCACCAAGATTCTTTGCTCTGAAATGCGTGGTCCATTTTTTTCCGGTCTTGTGTGTTATTCATAAGTCTAAATATAGTAAATTTTGAAGAAACCCATAATTTAAGAGAAAAATTCTTTAACAATTAAAAGAGCATATGAAATTTGGTAAAGCTTACTAAATATGAAAATTTGGTTGGTTTCAAATGGTTTGGTTAGAAAAAGTCAATTATTCTAGGATCTCTTGAAGTCGTTCTTTCAATTTACTAAATAAAGGAAATGCACTCAAAATCCCTAAATGACAAGGTGTTTGGGTCCATTGGTATCATGTTTTTTTTAATATGGGGTGTGTTGTAATGAAATAAAGTAGTTATTGACATTAATAATTTTATCTCTAGAATTTATTAAAAAAAATAACATTATTTGAAAATTGGTATAAATAGTAGTTTAGTAGATGTGTTAAGGATTGAGTAGTCTAATATTGTAAGGATATGTCAATTTTGTGTATGGTCACATACTTTGAGTTGAATTTTTTTGTAGTGTTATTAAAAATTACTCTAAATATTTTAATATTTTAATTAGATTTTTGTTAATTTTTTAAAGTTAGATATGATAGATTGTTGTGATTCTATTTCAAGTTTTTTAATAGTTCAAACATAACTTATTATACTTTCATTTGTATGTCATTATTGTTGTTAAATACCAAAAAATGATATATTTATTATGATAATATCAATATGATTTTATGGTTAGTCATAAAAAAAGGAAAAGCTGGTGAGGAGCTCAATGAAGGTGAAAAAGTTATGAAGAAAGATGCACTTGAATTTGGGTGCATTATTTTCTATGCCATGACTTGCGGATATCATTCTTTTGGTAATAGTTCATCATGTGAAAATCATATCAGAAATGGTAATTATGATATTTCCGCCATTAGTCATATTTTCGAGGCTTATAACCTTATAAGACGACTTCTACATGATGAAAGGTAAGACATTTTTATGGATTTTATTATAAAACCTATTTGAATAAATAAATACAAGAATTTTAATGTGTTTTTTTTTCATTTCAGGCCTAATCTACATGAACTCAAGCGACACCCATGTTTTTGGGTTTTAGAAAAACCTATTCGATTTCTTGCAGCTGCAAGTGATCGAGTACAATTGGTGAAGAATAGTTCAATGAGGAGTGTCTTGGATACCAACATACTAGATGATTTTTATGATATCGAACCACACATTTTTAAGCAAATCTGGAATACAAAAATAGATAGTGGAATAACATATAATAGCAAGAAGAAATATGACTATCATAGGTTAATTGAGTTGATTAGACTTTTTCGAAACTTGGTACATCATTATGATGAGCAACCTGCACATATAAAGGTATGTTATATTCCAAGTGAAATTAAAAAAAAAAATTAAATATAATTTGATGTAATTTTTAAGAGATAATAATATTTAATATTTTTTACAGATTTAGTTATTTAATATTTTTAGTATGTTTTAATAACTAACTTTTAATATTTGAATGGCTTACAGAGTCTATTTGGTCGTAGCCGTGATGGAATTCTAAAATATTTTTGTATCAAATTTCTAAACTTATTTTTTGAAGTTTTCAAGATTATGCACACTCATTGCTTCCATGAAGATGAGTTTATTAATTATTTTTAAAAATAAATTGAGAAGAAAGTTGGCTACCACAATTTGTGAAGACATGCAGTCAATGCAAATTTCTTTAATTAGTTTGATAACTAGCTACTGTCACGCATGTAGTTTGCATGTGCAGTCTTTTCTATTTTTAGCCTTCTTAGACAAGACTCTTTCATTAGATTTTTTCAATATGTATGTAGTTTTAGAAAATTATACACAACAAAATACAATATAGTTGAATTATTTTCTCATATTATTGTACATTGTTTGCTCAGTTTCCGAGCATATTTAAAGCTTTTTATTATTGATTATTGAAGGCAATAATTGTTTTAATTTCTAGAATAGTCAATTTAATTATATTTCCACAATCCATATGAATTTCAATCTATTTGCTTATGGATTTGATTGTGTGTTAGTTTTTCATCAACATTTTGGATCACACTCAGTGATCCATCATCAAGATAGAGAGTTGAGAAAGATGAGAAGTGATAAGTTGCAGACCAAGCTTGCATAAAAGAGAGAGGAAGGAGGAAAGAGAGGGAGTTATGATAAAGCACACAACACGAGGGAAACAAATAAAAATAAAATATAGAAACCTACTCAAAGGCAACAAAACATTGAGAGAAAATATAAAATATAAAATATAAAATATAAAAGAAAAAAACTATTGAAGAAGAAATAAATATAAAAATATACAAGAGAGAAAGTTAACTATATAAATAAACAAAGATACAAAGAAAAACATATATATATATATATATAACAAAGAAAAGTATATATATAAATAAAATACAATCATGAATACGCAAGAAAAGTGATATATATATATATATATATATATATATATATATATCAAATTACAAATTACAAAAGGAAATGAAAAACATGTATACATCTATGGGGAGAAAGGAAATTACATATATCTAAGTTTTCATTTCTTTTTTATTTATAAATACAAAAAGAAATGAAATAACATATTTACAAATACTAAGTAACGAATAATAAAGTAAATAATAAACAAAACAAATTAAAAACGCAAAAAGAAACATAGAGAGGATTGAGGGTTAAAAGAAAAAAGAAGAAATAAAATAATCAACCAATTATATAAATAACAAACAAAGATAAGTAGAAAATAAATAAAAGGAAACAAAAAATGAAATATCAAAATAGAGAAGAAATAAAATATACAACAATCCATAATAAAAACCAAATAAATAAAAATCTATAAAAAGAAATGAAAATACATATATACTTTCATTTATTTTTATTTTTAAAATTACAAATTAAAAGAAATACAAGAAAGAAAAACATAACAAATATAAAAATAAGTGAATAATATTAAAATAAGAGTAATAATATAAGTATCATACATATTAAAAAATATACTAAAAAAGAAAAAGGGCGAGGAAGAAAGATAAAAAGAAATGAAATAACAAACAAACAAATAAAGAACATACAAAGAAAATAAGAATAAAAATAACAAATAATTGTATATATATAATCAAATATATAAATAAACCATGTAAGTATATAAAAAAAGAAGAACATAAAAAGAAATAAAATAAACAAAAATCAATCATATATAGAACATACAAAGAAAAAAAGAATAAAAATAACAAATAATGTATATATATATATATATGTAACGCCCCGCCACGCAACCTTAGAGGAAGTTGCATTTAACTACTTAAACGGAATAATTTTTTTTTTTTAAAAGGATTAATAAGAAGTGAGTTAATTAATTTAATGACAACAACCTCTAAGGTTATGAGACAGAGGTTATATAGAACCTCAACAAAACACAAATCTAAACTATGACAATTATTTAATTGATAAATTTACACATACATTCCAAGAAGGTGAAACAATAATAAACATAAGATAAGACTTTTGATTTAATTAATCCATTCAAAACCATAAGATTACAATCTCTCATTCCCCAAATGAGGTAAGTCCAATGATACAGGATTACAGTTACGAATTCCACCTCAATAACAAAAAGGGAAATGATAACATGAATAATGGAAAGGATAACAAGGAAGGACTGCACAGAAACAACCACGAGCTCTCCAACAGGAAGTCTCATCCACAAGAACATGAAGAAAGAGTCCAACGATTAAGGTGCACACCACCCAACCAAGTGGAACCCAAAGGTCCACCCCCCGTGCTAGGAGATAGTAACTAGAATCCCTAGACAAGCACGTCTACCTCAAGACATAGGCTAACATAAACAACATGGATGAGTACAACCAAGTCACTAACAAAAGTTACATTGCTTCCAAAATTAAAACAATCAATTGCATAACTGATGCGAACATACTGTCGACCTAGGATAAGTGTCATCACATTGTTTCATAGGTTATCCTGGTAAGTCTTCCTAGGCCCCGGCCCCCAAACTGGGTTATCCTGGTAACCTCTAACGACTCTCGGCCCCTCATGAAAACCAATGTGGAATCAATTACCTTTCGTAATGACAAGGTAACGATCTTGCCATTCCAGGCCTTCTCGTCTCAACCCAAGTCTTTACAAGCCCTTGCATGCATGAGCGAGGCATAATTATCTTATTAAGTGTTTGATGCTCCCAACAGATTAATTTAGTTATCACTGGATTAACTAACTTGTAAGGAGTTATCTTGGCACAACTTCATGTGTCGGCCCTTGTTATAAGCCACTCCCCTATGATGACATGTGGAACAACTCCACAATCCCAAGGATACTCAATGTGACACACAACAAAGGTGTTCCAACCACTCCAACTCTAGGAGGTATAACATAGAACAAGGCCACTCCTTACAAGGAGACATGGGTCCCATAATCTGCACTAATACCAAAAACACAATACATCCCCGTTCGTGGAAATTGGGTGATGATTTACCACATACTACATGCTTCCCAAGGGTACAAAATAGGTTGACAACTTGACACGACAACCCACCATAAGAATGGACCCTATCTGGAAGACTTACAAGTACCATGCCCACAAATCCTAATGACGACACAAACGATCAATAATCAAGACAAAATGAAATCCTACTTTGGGTTCACTAAACCCATTTCCTCATTAATATCCAGTAATTTGCCGCATTTAATAACTCAGAAAAGGAATAAAATTTAACTTCAATGTTTCAGTTTAACTATTGTTCAATGATATCAGGAATTGTTTAATATCTATGTTTCAAGAATAAACGTTAGAAGATTAAAAAGGGTCTAGGCAAAATCATTTATTAACTAATCAAGACGCCATCACATTTCTTGTCAAAACATATTTAACCTTTCCAATATGTCATGGGTTTAAAACTAACAATTAAAAGCACGCCATAGTAAAATATAATTTCTATTTGCACCAACAGTTTGCCCAAGAAAACAATTCCCCCTCGTAAAAGCATTTAAGAACTATGAAATTTAATTATTTAATTCCCCACCTTTAATTCAAAAACACTAATATCACAATAACCTATACCTTATTATTATTATTATAATATTATAAATATTAATATTTTAATATTTTAATATTAATTTTATAATATTATAAATAATAATTATACATTATAGTATATAAATATAATATTTACATATTAATATTTAATATTATAAAAATAAATGTTATTAAATATTAATAATAATAAAAAATGAAATTTAAAAGAAATAAATTTTAAAACAAAACCCTAAACTTTATGGGGGCACGCGCCTCCCCTGGCCACGCCTCCATGGGTGGCTATGTTTAAACACAGCCGACACCATTAATGGGGCGACTGTGTGTAAACACAGTTGTCCATATGGGACGTGGTGGCAGACGGTGGTAAGGGCGTGGGTGGGGTGCGCGTAGGGCACGACTCCCCTCACTCGCCTCCCATGGGGGCACGATGGGGGTTGAGCCCCCTGTGCCTCCCCTGTAATTTTTTCATTTTATTTTATATTTTATTTTCTGTGTAAAATTTCGTAGTTTTAAAAAAAAAACCAGATTTCATTTTTTTTTCAAGGAAAATTTCATTTGTTCTTTTATTTATTTATTTATTTTTTTCTGTGTATTTTTTTTTTAGAAAAAAGAACATAAAAACTAGACCTTTCTTTTTCAAAATAAATTTTATTTTCTTAATAAACCACATGAAAACTAGAGGTAAAACCTCACCCCAAAATCAATAATAGGTATACATATATATATTTTAAAAATATATATGTATATACATCTAAAACATCCATTGCAAAAATTAATTGAGGAGGGGAAACAAAATTTTCAAAAGATCAATTTAAACCTCAAGAACTCCATTGATTTCTTGGAGAATTTTTTATTTTTAAAGAAGGTATTTTTCACAATTAACAAAATTTTCCATATGGGTTTTCCCATCTCAATTCACAACCAGATTATTGAAAACATTATGCAACCAGATTGTCAAACATCCACACATTTAAAATTTAAATTGCTAAAATAAATAAAGCAAAAGACAAGAACCTGATAAAACTTGAGTTTGAAGAAGACCAGATGATGCTCAACCTTTCCTCTTGCTACCAAATCCAATTCTTCACAATTTTTCCACTCCAATCCCAAAACCCACAAATTTTCCCAATTTACCTCTCACAAATTTTCAATTTTCATGCAAAAACTCAAGATCCAAAATTGAGAAGCCAATTCAAACCTTAAGGATTTTTTTACCCTAAAAATTCAACAACCCTCATAAATTCAAAATGGAAAATATCTATTTTTTGAATTTTTAAATTTTTGAATTTTGAATTTTTGAATTTTTTTCAACTTTGACTTTGCAATTCATTTCCCTTTAATTTTTTTCAATTTTGCCCACAAATTGCATAAAATTCCCAAAATGAGAAATTTAACTATTACAACATTATAAATTTAATCAATTAATAACATAAATTTAATCCACTATTAAATTATTTATTAATTAGATTAAATTAACAATACAATAAATTACATTGCAACATAATCAAACAAGGTAATTGCCAATTTAACTAATAGAGCATATATTTTATCATTTTCCTACTTGCACATAAAACTTGAAATTTAAAGCCAGAAGACCCAAATAAGACAACTCAACCCGACTAACACCAGACGACTCACTAGGACTAGGGTGACGACTTGACACAGAATCCTAGCTACTATCTCCCAATGATTGCCGTTGGGCATTGGACGCGTTCAAACCTGTGAAACCAGGTGGAGTCGTTGTCCTGTACCTATCAACCTGCAGCAAAGAGCATATCCATATATATAAACATGTCATAATTAAAATACACCGTGAAGAGGAGATCACCGAATCGCAGGGCACTCGCAAGCAAGTGATGCGATACCATCCTCTTCAACAATATAGTCATTCTAACTGATGCATCTAACATATCAACAAAGTCAAAGCATAAAACATCATAAAATAAATAACCACTTATGCTAATTCCATATATGCCATAATAATTCACATCAAAAGTAGGATCATCAAGTCGAGATACATCACGATAACATAGAGATAAAATATAACCAAGTACAATGTCACAGTACACCACAATACTAAAGCATAACTAGGAACCAATAATGTTTGTACAAAATACAAAACGGAGGGGTATTACATCCTCCCCCCCTATGGTCAGGCTTACTCCTGGAAGCCTGCAAACAAATAGGGATAAAGCTCCCTCATTCTAGCTGCATCTTCCCATGTGGATGACGTGTCATCCCTAGGATCCCACTGAATCCTAACCTGATCAATACCTCTCCGTTGAAGGGCGAGCTTTTTGTTCTCCACGATGGCTACGGGCTCTAAAGCCAATTGCCCGTCCTCTACCTACAATGCGTTCCAATCAAGGACATGAAAAATGTCAGGATGGTACGGTCGAAGAACTGAAACATGAAACACATCGTGTATGCACGAGAGACTAGGTGGTAAAGCAAGACAGTAAGCAACAGGACCAATCTTCTCGAGTATCTTGAAAGGTCCGACAAAGCGAGGTGCCAACTTAGAGCCCTTTCCATAACGGATGGGACTCTTTCGTGGGCATACCCGCAAGAAGACTCTATCGCCTACAACAAACTAACGATCCACTCTATGCGCATTTGCATACTTCTTCTGGCTATCATGCGCTACCACTAAGTGCTCTCTAATCCTATCCACCTACTGCTCCATATCATACAGCATCTCAGGACCCAACACTATCCTGTCCTCCAGTCGATCCCAACTCAAAGGGGTACGACACGGTCTCCCATACAATGCCTGGAAAGGAGGCATACCAATAGAACTCTGGAAACTGTTATTATAGGCAAACTCTACCAAATAGAGATAATCCTCCCATCGTGTCTACTGGTCCATCACATAAATACGTAACATATCCTCAAGGATCTGATTAACCCTCTCGGTCTGTCCATCTGTCTCAGGGTGATAAGTTGAACTAAAGTTCAACTGTGTCCCCATCGCATGCTGCAATGACATCCAAAGAGCTGAAGTAAACACTGGATCCCTGTCAGAGATAATCTGACGTGGAATGCCATGTAACCTCGCAATATCCTCCATGAACACTCTAGCTACGGACGATGCAGTGTAGGATGAGCGCATAGGTGAGAAGTATGCCACCTTCATCAACCTATCAACTGTCACCATTGTCGCATCATGTCGTCTTGAAGAGTTAGGTAAACCAACAATGAAATCCAATAGGATGATATCCCACTTCCACTCTGGTACTAAATGTGGTTGCAAGAGCCCTGGTAGATGTTGGTGCTCAGCCTTAACTCGTTGGCACTCTAGACATCATGACACAAAATCCGCGATATCTCACTTCATCCCTGGCCAAAAGTACAACTGTCGCAAATCTGCATGCATCTTCTTCACCCCAGGATGGGCTGAATAAGGTGCATGATGTGCTTCAGTCATGACTAGGGTACGAAGACCATCAGAAGGAGGAACGTATATGCATCCCGTGTGTCTCAATAGCTCATTAGAATCTAGAGTATAACCTGAATGTTTACCCTCAAGAGGTCTACCTGCCTCTATCACTGTCCTAACCTCCTGGTACCAACTATCTGCTGGAAGGGCAGAAAGAATCCAACTCCGTAGATCTACAACCAGAGTCAACTTGGATATCTCATGTCTCCGTCGACTGAGTGCATCCACTACAACATTCTCTTTCCCCTGGATGTACTTCACCTCAAAGTTGTACTCGCAGAGGAACTCCATCCAATGCCTTTGCCTAGCATTAAGGTTGGGCTGCGTGAAGATATACTACAGACTCCTGTGATCACTATGCAGCTCAAACCTATGGCCAAGAAGGAAATGTCTCCATCTTGTCAATGCATGCACAACTGCCGCTAACTCAAGATCATGGGTGGGATAGTTCAACTCGTGATCCTTGAGTTTCTGTGACTCATATGCAATGACTCGACCATCCTGCATCAACACTGCACCAAGACCCTCCAAGGATGCATCCATGCAAACCATAAAGTCCCCAGTCGGATCCGGTATCACAAGTATTGGTGCACTAGTCAACATCTCCTTAAGGCTCTGAAATGCTGCCTCACACTTCTTTGACCACTCGAACCTCTTCCCTTTCTTCTGAAGGGTAGTGATAGGATAACCTATCCTCGAGAAACCCTGCACAAAGCATCTGTAATAGCCTGCTAGCCCCATAAAGCTACGCATCTCTACCACATTCGTGGGCGTAGGCCAATCTGAGATCGCTTGGATCTTCACTGGATCCATTGAAATACCCTTCCTTGAGATGACATGCCCAAGGTACTGTGCCTTAGATTTGAAGAACTCACACTTCGACAGGTTGGCAAACAACTGATTATCTCGCAAGCACTGCAATACCTGCCACAAATGTTCCTCGTGCTCTACCATAGTCCTGGAATAAATCAGAATGTCATCAAGGAACACAAGGACAAACCTATCTAGGTATGTACGAAATACACCGTTCATCAGACTCATGAACACAGAAGGTGCATTCATCAACCCAAATGGTACTACTATGAACTCATAGTGACCATAGCACATTCGAAACGTTGTCTTATGAATATCAGAGTCAAAGATCTGAAGCTGACGATATCCAAACTTAAGATCAATCTTCGAAAAGATGGTGGCACCCTTGACCTGATCAAAGAGATCATCGATCCTAGGAAGTGGATGTCGGTTCCTAATGGTCAATTTGTTCAACTGTCAGTAGTCAATACATAACCGAAGTGAACCATCCTTCTTCTTCACGAAGATGACTGGTGCTCCCCAAGGTGAAACACTAGGGTGAATGAAGCCCTTCTCTAATAACTCCTCAAGCTGCAAACAAAGCTCTTTCAGCTCCTGTGTAGTCATACGATAGGGAGTTCGGGAGATGGGTTGAGAACCAGGTATAAGGTCAATCTTGAAGTCAATATCCCTCTGAGGTGGCATCCCTGGAATCTCATCTGGGAAGAGATCGGAGTACTCCTGAAGGATGGGGTGACTATCAAGAGTGACTTTCTCTTCTCCACTACCTAGATCCAAGTCATCCACTGTAACATCAAACAAATGGCAACCCTGACGTACACACCTCCTTAACTGCATAGCTGAGATGACCCTCAAAGAAATCGGCCTCAAGACTCCCACAATCTCTAACACTCTACCAGATGCATTAATGCATCGAATCAACTTGCGTCGACAATCCAAGACCGCACTATGTGCCTCCAACCAATCCATCCCAATGACGATGTCATAAGAACCCAAGGGAATAACATGAAGGTCCAACATAGTACGGAGAGGCCCAATCTCTAATCTACATCCTGGCACAAGGGAATGCGATGCGACTTTTGCACCAGAAGCTAGCTCTACCTACCACCTATCGCCTTGCCTTACTGCACCCAGTCTACATCGTGACACAACTAATGAAGAAATGAAGGAGTCTGTAGCTCTTGAATCAAATAAAATGGTAACTGGGTTACCCCACAACATACCATAAGTCTCAATGACCATGCCCTAATGCTCGCCCTGGCAGTTATCAACCGCTACAAAAACTCGATGCCCTCTACCAACATCACCAACTGTCGGCTCAGATGCCGCTGGTCCTTATGAAAACCCTGATGTGCCCCTATTGGGACAACCTCTAGCCATGTGACCCTGCTAACCACATGCAAAACACTCAATGCCTCTGCCAAAACCTCTACCTCCAGATGGTGCACTAGACTATTGTGCACTACCCCTGAAAGTAGACTACGAACTCTGTGCTGGCTGCTCATAGTTGGAGCATTTCACACGCCTCCAATTCCCATCTCCCTGTCTCTGTTGGAAACCCTTATGTTTCCCTTGCGATGCCTACTGCTACTGTTGACCACCCTGAGATGGCCCCTACTGAGACCTAGGAGGTAAACCTCCCTGAGACTTCCCTCCTTTGACACTAGAACCTGCCACTGCACTATTGCCAACTAGAGCACTCATGTGCCCTCCACAAGCCATACTCAAGTTGTCCTCAACCAGGCGTGCTTTCTCCACTGCCACTTCCATGGTATTGGGTTCGAAAACCCTCACATCACTGCTGAGACGGGCATTCAAGCCCCTGACAAAATGGTGAACTAACATGCTCTCATCATCGCCAATCCCGACATATTGTTTGAGCTTGTAAAAACGATGCTCATACTGCTCAACAGATAGTGCTAACTGATGTAAGGCATGGAACTCATTACCTCGGCGCTGACGCCAATGCACAGATAAAAATCTAGCTCTAAATCTCTCTACAAAGATCTCCCATGATACAGTGTGGATATCAATATGGAGCTTCTGCTCCTCTAATCTCCACCAAGTGGAGGCAAATCCCATCAACTACATAACTACATACCGAGGTCTGGTGTTGCTACCGTATGGATGCATAGCGAAACACCTGTCCAAGTCAATGAGCCAAGTCTTGACCTCTAAGCCGGTACCAGATCCATCGTATAAAGGAGGGTGCCCCCTGAGCAAGTCCCTCATATGAGCCTCAGACTGGGGTGGAGTTTCCCTCACCATAGGATTGACCTATACCTCAACCTGTCTCGATCCAAGGAGTGCCAAAGCCTCCTCTAGCGCCCTACGCGTTGCTTCGATCCTTGCTAGATCCTGCTGCAAATTACCCACCCCAGGTACATTTTGCAATGCCTGTTGTTCCTCCTGATCAAGAATAAGAGGAACTAAAGGAGGAGAGTCATGCTGAATCTCACCACGACCACCTAGACGGCCACGCACATGCCCTCTACCTCTTCCGCATTTGGGCAGCATAATCCTGCCAAACACATCAAGGTATTAGGCAAGGTACACGACTCAACACTTAAACAACTAAAGCTTAATGGTTCCATCATAATCCTAGAGTACCCAGTGTTTAAACCTAGGCTTTGATACCATGTGTAACGCCCCACCACACAACCCTAGAGGAAGTTGCATTTAACTACTTAAATGAAATAAATTTTTTTTTTTAAAAGGATAAATAAGAAGTGATTTAATTAATTTAATGACAACAACCTCTAAGGTTACGAGACAGAGGTTATATAGAACCTCAACAAAACATGAATCTAAACTATGACAATTATTTAATTGATAAATTTACACATACATTCCAAGAAGTTGAAACAATAATAAACATAAGATAAGACTTTTGATTTAATTAATCCATTCAAAACCATAAGATTACAATCTCTCATTCCTCAAATGAGGTAAGTCCAACGATATAGGATTACAATTACGAATTCAACCTCAATAACAAGAGGGGCAATGATAACATGAATAATGGAAAGGATAACAAGGAAAGACTACATAGAAACAACCATGAGCTCTCCAATAGGAAGTCTCGTCCACAAGAACATGAAGAAAAAGCCCAACAGTTAAGGTGCATGCCACCCAACCAAGTGGAACCCAAAGGTCCACCCCTCGTGCTAGGAGATAGTAACCAGAATCCCTAGAGAAGCACGTCTACCTCAAGACATAGGCTAACATAAACAACATGGATGAGTACAACCGAGTCACTAACAAAAGTTACATTGCTTCCAAAATTAAAACAATCAACTACATAACTGATGCGAACATACTGTCGACCTAGGAGAAGTGTCATCACATTGTTTCATAGGTTATCCTGGTAAGTCTTCCTAGGCCCCGGCCCCCAAACTGGGTTATCCTGGTAACCTCTAACGACTCTCGGCCCCTCATGAAAACCAATGTGGAATCAATTACCTTTCGTAGTGACAAGGTAACGATCTTGCCATTCCAGGCCTTCTCGTCTCAACCCAAGTCTTTACAAGCCCTTGCATGCATGAGCGAGGCATAATTATCTTATTAAGTGTTTGATGCTCCCAACAGATTAATTTAGTTATCACTGGATTAACTAACTTGTAAGGAGTTATCCTGGCACAACTTCGTGTGTTGGCCCTCGTTACAAGCCACTCCCCTATGATGACACATGGAACAACTCCACAATCCCAAGGATACTTAATGCGACACACAACAAAGGTGTTCCAACCACTCCAACTCTAGGAGGTATAACATAGAACAAGGCCACTCCTTACAAGGAGACATGGATCCCATAATCTGCACTAATACCAAAAACACAATACATCCCCGTTCGTGGAAATTGGGTGATGATTTACCACATACTACACACTTCCCAAGGGTACAAAATAGGTTGACAACCTGACACGACAACCCACCATAAGAATGGACCCTATCTAGAAGACTTACAAGTACCATGCCCACAAATCCCAATGATGACACAAACAATCAATAATCAAGACAAAATGAAATCCTACTTTGGGTTCACTAAACCCATTTCCACATTGATATCCAGTAATTTGCCGCATTTAATAACTCAGAAAAGGAATAAAATTTAACTTCAATGTTTCAGTTTAACTATTGTTTAATGATATCAGGAATTGTTTAATATCTACGTTTCAAGAATAAACGTTAGAAGATTAAAAAGGGTCTAGGCAAAATCATTTATTAACTAATCAAGATGCCATCACATTTCTTGTCAAAACATATTTAACCTTTCCAATATGTCGTGGGTTTAAAACTAACAATTAAAAGCATGCCATAGTAAAATATAATTTCTATTTGCACCAACAGTTTGCCCAAGAAAACAATTCCCCCTCGTAAAAGCATTTAAGAACTATGAAATTTAATTATTTAATTCCCCACCTTTAATTCAAAAACACTAATATCACAATAACCTATACCTTATTATTATTATTATAATATTATAAATATTAATTATACATTATATTATATTAATATTATAATAACATATATATTATAATAATAAATATAATATTTACATATTAATATTTAATATTATAAAAATAAATGTTATTAAATATTAATAATAATAAAAAATGAAATTTAAAAGAAATAAATTTTAAAACAAAACCCTAAACTTTATGGGGGCACGCGCCTCCCCTGGCCGTGCCTCCATGGGCGGCTGTGTTTACACACAACCGACCCCATTAATGGGGCGACTGTGTGTGAACACAGTCGTCGATATGGGACGTAGTGGCAGATGGTGGTAAGGGCGTGGGTGGGGTGTATGCAGGGTGCAGCTCCCCTCACCCGCCTCCCATGGGGGCGCGGTGTCGGTTGAGCCCCCTGCACCTCCCCTATAATTTTTTCATTTTATTTTCTGTGTAAAATTTTGTAGTTTTAAAAAAAAAACCAGATTTCATTTTTTTTTCAAGGAAAATTTCATTTGTTCTTTTATTTATTTATTTATTTTTTTCTGTGTATTTTTTTTTTGAGAAAAAAGAACATAAAAACCAGACCTCTCTTTTTCAAAATAAATTTTATTTTCTTAATAAACCACATGAAAACTAGAGGTAAAACCTCACCCCAAAATCAATAATAGGTATACATATATATTTTTTAAAAATATATATGTATATACATCTAAAACATCTATTGCAAAAATTAATTGAGGAGGGGAAACAAAATTTTTTAAAAGATCAATTTAAACCTCAAGAACTCCATTGATTTCTTGGAGATTTTTTTTATTTTTAAAAGAAGGTATTTTTCACAATTAACATAATTTTCCATATGGGTTTTCCCATCTCAATTCACAACCAGATTATTGAAAACATTATGCAACCAGATTGTCAAACATCCACACATTTAAAATTTAAATTGCTAAAATCAATAAAGCAAAAGACAAGAACCTCATAAAACTTGAGTTTGAAGAAGACCAGATGATGCTCAACCTTTCCTCTTGCTACCAAATCCAATTCTTCACAATTTTACCACTCGAATCCAAAAACCCACAAATTTGCCCAATTTACCTCTCACAAATTTTCAATTTTCATGCAAAAACTCAAGATCCAAAATTGAGAAGCCAATTTAAACCTTAAGGATTTTTTTACCCTAAAAATTCAACAACCCTCATAAATTCAAAATGGAAAATATCTATTTTTTGAATTTTTTTTTGAATTTTGAATTTTTTCAACTTTGACTTTGCAATTCATTTCCCTTTAATTTTTTTCAATTTTGCCCACAAATTGCATAAAATTCCCAAAATGAGAAATTTAACTATTACAACATTATAAATTTAATCAATTAATAACATAAATTTAATCCACTATTAAATTATTTATTAATTAGATTAAATTAACAATGCAATAAATTACATTGCAACATAATCAAACAAGGTAATTGCCAATTTAACTAATAAAACATATATTTTACCATTTTCCTAACTTGCACATAAAACTTGAAATTTAAAGCCAGAAGACCCAAATAAGACAACTCAACCCGACTAACACCAGACGACTCACTAGGACTAGGGTGACAACCTGACATAGAATCCTAGCTACTATCTCCCAATCGATTGTTGTTGGGCATTGGACACGCTCAAACCTATGAAACCAGGTGGAGTCATTGTCCTGTACCTGTCAACCTGCAACAAAGAGCATATCCATATATATATAAACATGTCATAATTAAAATACACTGTGAAGAGGAGATGACGGAATCGCAGGGCGCTCGCAAGCGAGTGATGCAATACCGTCCTCTTCACCAATACAGTCATTCTAACTGACGCATCTAACATATCGACAAAGTCAAAGCATAAAACATCATAAACTAAATAACCGCTTACGCTAATTCCATATATGTCATAATAGTTCACATCAAAAGTAGGATCATCAAGTCGAGATACATCACGATAACATAGAGATAAACTATAACCAAGTACAATGTCACAGTACACCACAATACTAAAGCATAACTAGGAACCAATAATGTTCATACAAAATACAAAATGGAGGGGTATTACAATATATATATATAAACCATGTAAATATATACCAACATGCATATATCAAAAATATGTATAAATATACTTATCAAACATATATTTACATATATAATTGTTTTAAAAATGATGAGGGTGCAACCCGAGACACAGAAAATAACACACATAGTCAGAGATTATTATTAATATTCCAAGTGTGAAAATCTTACGTGCAGATGATCTCAAATCCTCAAGTTCTGCAATACATGCAAAATACAAAAACTACCAAAATCCCCCTTCTCTCCCTGTGCGCTCTTTCCCCAAAAAGCTACCCCCAAAACAAATCAGAAACTCCCCCCAAAATAAACCCCCACCTCATTGGAGCCAAAAACCACCTTTGAATAATGAGTTTTGGCGGTTTGGCGCCCAAAGTTACAATTTTAAATTCAAAAATTGAGTCATAATTCGAAAATTGGCAATTTCCCAAAAATTGACCAACTTCCGGCAGACATAACTTTTGATCCGAGACTCCGTTTTTCGAACTGTTTGAACCGTTGGAAAGGTCTCAAGGTGAAGAACGCATTATGAACTAGCTTTGCTGGTTTTGATGGTTTTTGGGCCTGTACAGGACCATTTAGTGCCTCAAATAGGGCTCAGAAGAGTTTTCAGGGTGAAAAGCAGAAACTGGAACTCAAATAACTTTCAAACCAAGAATGATCTTGACCTTATTCTTTCACCAAAGTGATTATTTTTCTGTCCTAAAGCTTTCCTAAAATTTATACCTTTGCATGCCTTCAAATTCACACATGCTAAAAATAGCAGTTGAGCAGAAAAAGCAGAAAAGCAGTTCCTAAAGTTGGGACATGTACAAAAATCTAAATGAAAGTAGAGATATTTTTGGGTGATGTAGGATTTCCCTTACACCACTGGATGCTCCTGCATCAAAAAATCATACAAACAACATATGGATTGTGGAAATGTTATTACATATAAATCATATGGATTGAGAAGTAAAAATAAAAAATATGGAAATATACTTAGATTGATAAATAAATAGATTTACTTATCAAACATGTTATAAAATAATCAATATGGATTGATTATTTATATGTAATTGGTTGATAATTTATATGTAATCAATCAATCCATATGTAATTGGTTGATTATTGAGAAATAAAAAGAAAAATATATATACTTAACAAATCTATTAAAAATTAAAAATATGATATGTATGAAAATTAAGTATATTTTTAAGTATATAATTAAATATACAACAAATAAGTGGGTATATAGTTAATATACAACAATCAATAATTATAAATATATATGCGTTTAAGTATATATATTATAATAATATATTTTAAGTTTTAATATATGTACATAAAAGTATGAAAATTAAAAAATATTTTTACATATAAAATAATAATATATTATAAGTTTTTAAAAACATTTAGATTAAAAATATATGTACATTTAAATTAAAAATATATTATAGGTTTTTAAAAAATTAACAAATATGATATGCATGAAAAATAAGTTAAATTGTTAAGTATATATTTAAATGTATATATATTTAAGTATATAATTAAATATACATTTCAATATACAACATATATATAAGAATATAATTAATATACAACAATCAATAATTATAAATATATATACATTTAAGTATATTTAATTACATACTTAAATATATATACATTTAAATTAATAATATATTATAAGTTTTTAATATATATACATATAAGTATATATTTATAATATACGACACACAAGAATTATAAATATTTAAGTAAACTGTTTAAGTGAATTATTGAACATATATTTAAGTATATATAAATATAAACCATATGTATAACAAGTATAACTATACCTATCATTCAAATATATATATATATATATCTGCATGATATGTATAAAAGTATAAACTTAACCAACCTATTAAAAAGGTAAAAAAAGGGCAAAAAGAATCAAAACCATGCAACAAAAAAAATGTTAAAGTAGAAACAAACCAAACGAATGAAAAATAAATAAAGACATCACAAATAATGAAAAAACCCAAGAGAAGAAAAGCCAATGAGAGAAAGGGGGAGAATAAATAACAAGTATAATCACTAAATTAGATGAAACCTCACACACAATTTGTATTACGGATTATGTTTTGATATGTAATTTTACCATCGTGGCCTATACAAGGTAAGAACATTCCTGCTTGCCCATAGAATGGGAAAATATAATCACTAAATTTCTAATCAGAAAGAAAACAAGTCAAATAGAAAGCCCGAGATTACTAGTCCCCAAAGTGGGTAAGTCATGACAAGTTACTTAAACATCCACTACTCCATGACGAAAAAATTAGTCAATTCCCCAATTATCCATAATACATGTTAATTTCCTTCTCATCCAATATACCAAATCGAGTTAAATTAAGATTTCGCTTTTCTTTTTCAGGTTATATATTTTCTTTAGTAGCATAGGACATTATTTTGCAAGTAGAAGTTACTATCTAAATTAAATTAGATCAATATGTGTTTTCTGGTTCTAAATGTCTTCACTTAGTGTTTACTGTGAGCTATACCCTGTTACTATTGTAGGGCTTCTTTTGGCAACCTGAGGGGAATTGAAGCTTCCAAGGTAGTGTCCTATCTACTAAGCAGTTTGACATCGCTTTTGCGTACAAACTTCCTAAGAGATCTCTGCTCAAGTCCCTAACAATTGGAAATTATTGGAATATTTTTCTCCTTAAGTTTTGATAGGAAAAGACAAATGAAATACACAAATTACTAACCTGGAACATAATCTGAATATGTAGTAAATAGTGTGTCAACTAAATATATCCTCCTATTCTTGATGATATTTTTCTAAGAAGGCTTGACATGTTGAAGGGGAGATAGTGGAAGATAAAATTAGTTCTAGAATGAGAAATCATTAAATATGTTGACAGTAACCTAACAAATGAATCTTTCATATTATACAGAAGATAATAATTAGCAGGTGAGCAACAAAATCTGTACATAAAAATCACATTTCTTGAAAATTCTGAGAATTGGAAGATCATGGAAGGGAAAGAGGGAAAATTTTCTCACAATAAGAACTTGCAAAAGATAGTTAACAATAATTTTCTGCCAAACTAGATCAGATTGAAATATTTAAAACTAATGCTCTAACACTATTCTCAAATTTCAATCTACTTGCTTCTGGATTTGATTGTGTGCTAGTTCTTCATCAATGTTTTGGATCACACTCAGTGATCCATCATCAGGATGGAGAGTTGAGAAAGATGAGAAGTGATAAGTTGCAAACCAAGCTTGTATAAAAGAGAGAGGAAGGAGGAAAGAGAGGGGGTTAGGATAAGGCACACAACGTGAGGGAAACAAATAAAAATAAAATATAAAAACCTACTCAAAGGCTACAAAACATTGAGATAAAATAAAAAATCAAAATTATAAAAGACAAAACTATTCAAGAAGAAATAAATATAAAAACATACAAGAGAGAAAGTTAACTATATAAATAAACAAAGATACAAACAAAAACATATATATATAAAACAAAGAAAAGCATATATATAAATAAAATACAATCATGAATATGCAAGTGATATATATATAAAATTACAAATTACAAAAGGAAATGAAAAACATATATATATCTATGGGGAGAAAGAAAATTACATATATCTAAGTTTTCATTTCTTTTTTATTTATAAATACAAAAAAGAAATGAAATAACATATATAAAAATACTAAGTAATGAATAATAAAGTAAATAATAAACAAAACAAATTAAAAACACAAAAAAAAAACGAGAGGGGATTGAGGGTTAAAAGAAAAAAGAAAAAAGAAAATAATCAATCAATTATATAAATAACAAACAAAGATAAGTAGAAAATAAATAAAATGAAACAAAAAAAGAAATATCAAAATAGAGAAGAAATAAAATATACAAAAATCCATAATAAAAACCAAATAAATAAAAATCTATAAAAAGAAATGAAAATACATATATACTTTCATTTATTTTTATTTTTTAAATTACAAATTAAAATAAATACAAGAAAGAAAAACATAACAAATATAAAAAATATATAAAAATAAGGGAATAATATAAAAATAAGATTAATAATATAACTATCATACATATTAAAAAATATATTAAAAAAGAAAAGAAAATAGACAAGAAAGATAAAAAAAAAAATGAAATAAACAACAAACAAACAAATAAAGAACATAAAAAAATAAAAAATAATAATAATAAATAATTGTATATATATAATCAAATATATAAATAAACCATGTATATATATATATAAAATATAAAAAGAAAAAAATAAAACAAAAGAAAGAAAGATAAAAAGAAATGAAATAAACAACAATCAATCATATATAGAACATACAAAGAAAAGAATAAAAATAACAAATAATGTATATATATATAATCATGTAAGTATATACCAACATGCATATATCAAAAACATGTATAAATATACTTATCAAACATATATTTACATATATAAATGTTTTAAAAATCACACAAACAACATATGGATTATTGTGGAAATCTAATTACATATAAATCATATGGATTGAAATTCAAAATCTCTAAATGACAAGGTGTTTGGGTCCATTGGTATCATGTGTATTTTAATATGGAGTGTGTTGTAATGAAATAAAGTAGTTATTGACATTAATAATTTTATTTGTAGAATTTATTAAAAAAACTTAATATTATTTCAAAATTGGTATAAATAGTAGTTTAGTAAATGTGTTAAGGATTGAGTAGTCTAATATTGTAAGGATATGTCAATTTTTTGTATGGTCACATAATTTGAATTGAGTTTTTTTGTAGTGTTATTAAAAATTATTCTAAATATTTTTAAATTTTTAATATTTAAATATTTTAAATAGTTTTTTGTTGATTTTTTAAAGTTAGGTATGATAGATTGTTGTGATTCTATTTCAAAAAATTTAATAGATCAAACATAACTTATTATACTTTCATTTGTATGTCATTATAATTGTTAAATACCAAAAAATGATATATTTATTATGATAATATCAAAATGATTTTATGGTCGGTCATAAAAAAAAAAGGAAAACTGGTGAGGAGCTCAATGAAGGTGAAAAAGCTATGAAGAGAGATGCACTTGACTTTGGGTGCATTATTTTCTGTGCAATGACTTGTGAATATCATCCTTTTGGTAATAGTTCATAACA
Source organism: Sequoiadendron giganteum (assembly GCA_007115665.2). Lineage (NCBI taxonomy): Eukaryota > Viridiplantae > Streptophyta > Pinopsida > Cupressales > Cupressaceae > Sequoiadendron > Sequoiadendron giganteum. Next base: position 250,604,239 of record CM021104.1, on the reverse strand, counting down.
TGAAAATAATATCAGAAATGGTAATTATGATATTTTTGCCATTAGTCATATTCCTGAGGCTTATAACTTTGTAAGACGACTTCTACGTGATGAAAGGTAAGACATTTTTATGGGTTTTATTCTAAAACGTATTTGAATAAATAAATATAAGAATTTTAATGTGTTTTTTTTTCATTTCAGGCCTAATCTACATGAACTCAAGCGACACCCATATTTTTGGGTTTTAGAAAAACGTATTCGATTTCTTGCAACTGCAAGTGATCGAGTACAATTGGCGAAGAATAGTTCAATGAGGAGTGTCTTGGATACCAACATACTAGATGATTTTTATGATATTGAACCACACATTTTTAGGCAAATATGGAATACAAAAATAGAAAGTGGAATAACATATAATAGCAAAAAGAAATATGACTATCATAGGTTAATTGAGTTGCTTATAATTTTTCGAAACTTGGTACATCATTATGACGAGCAACCTACACATATAAATGTATTTTATATTCCAAATGAAATAAAATTATTATTTTTAAATATAATTTGATGTAATTTTTAAGAGATAATAATATTTAATATTTTTTTATAGATTCAGTTATTTAATGTTTTTAGTATTTTTTAATAACTAACTTTTAATATTTGAATGGCTGACATAGTCTATTTGGTGGCAGACGTGTTGGAATTCTAAAATATTTTTGTATCAAATTTTTAAACATATTTTTTGAAATTTTCAAGATTATGCACACTCATTGCTTCCATGAACATGAGTTTATTAATTATTTTTAAAAATAAATTGAGAAGAAAGTTGGCTACCACAATCTGTGAAGTCATGCATTCAATGCAAATTTCTTTAATTAGTTTGATAACTAGCTACTGCCATGCATTTTTTAGCCTTCTTAGACAAGACTCTTTCATTAGATTTTTTCAATATGTACGTAGTTTTAGAAAATTGTACACAACAAAGTACAATACAGTTGAATTATTTTTCTCATATTATTGTTCGTTGTTTGCTCAGTTTCAAAGAATATTTAAAGCTTTTTATTATTGATTATTGAAGGCAATAATCGTTTCAATTTCCAAAATAGTCAATGTAATTATATTTCCACAATCCATATGAATTTCATATTTTTTAATAACTAACTTTTAATATTTGAATGGATGACAGAGTCTATTTGGTGGCAGACGTGGTGGAATTCTAAAATATTTTTGTATCAAATTTCTAAACTTATTTTTTGAAGTTTTCAAGATTATGCACACTCATTGCTTCCATGAAGATGAGTTTATTAATTATTTTTAAAAATAAATTGAGAAGAATGTTGACTACCACAATCTGTGAATACATGCATTCAATGCAAATTTCTTTAATTATTTCGATAACTAGCTACTGCAATGCATGTAGTTTGCATGTGCATTTTTTTCTATTTTTAGCCTTCTTAGACAAGGCTCTTTCATTAGATATTTTCAATATGTATGTAGTTTTAGAAAATTATACACAAAAAAATACACATGAATTATTTTTCTCATATTACTGTTCGTTGTTTGCTCAGTTTCAAAGCATATTTAAAACTTTTTATTATTGATTATTGAAGGCAATAATTGTTTCAATTTCCAAAATACTCAATGTAATTAGATTTCCACAATCCATATGAATTTTGTATTTTTTAATAACTAACTTTTAATATTTGAATGGATGACAGAGTCTATTTCATGGTAGATGTGATGGAATTCTAAAATATTTTTGTATCAAATTTCTAAACTTATTTTTTAAAGTTTTCAAAATTATGCACACTCATTGCTTCCATGAAAACGAGTTTATTAATTATTTTTTAAAATAAATTGAGAAGAAATTTGGCTACCACAATTTGTGAATACATGCATTCAATGCAAATATTTTTAATTAGTTTGATAACTAGCTACTGCCATGCATGTAGTTTGCATGTGCAATCTTTTCTATGTTTAGCCTTATCAAACAAGACTCTTTCATTAGATTTTTTCAATATATATGTAGTTTTAGAAAATTATACACAACAAAATACAATACAGTTGAATTATTTTTCTCATATTACTGTTCATTGTTTGTTCAGTTTCAGAGAATATTTAAAGTTTTTTATTATTGATTATTGAAGGCAATAATTGTTTCAATTTCCAAAATAGTCAATGTTATTAGATTTCCTCAATCCATATGAATTTCATATTTTTTAATAACTAACTTTTAATAAATGAATGGATGATAGAGTCTATTTGGTGGCAGACGTGATGGAATTCTAAAATATTTTTGTATCAAATTTCTAAACTTATTTTTTGAAGTTTTCAAGATTATGCACACTCATTGCTTCCATGAAAACGAGTTTATTAATTATTTTTAAAAATAAATTGAGAAGAAAAGTTGGCTACCACAATCTATGAATACATGCATTCAATGAATTTTTTTTAATTAGTTTGATAACTAGCTACTGTCATGCATGTAGTTTGCATGTGCAATCTTTTCTATTTTTTGCCTTTTTAAACAAGACTCTTTCATTAGATTTTTTCAATATGTATGTAGTTTTAGAAAATTATACACAACAAAATACAATACAGTTGAATTATTTTTTTCATATTATTGTTCATTATTTGCATAGTTTCAAAGCATATTTAAAACTTTTTATTATTGATTATTGAAGGCAATAATTGTTTCAATTTCCAAAATACTCAATGTAATTAGATTTCCACAATCCATATGAATTTTGTATTTTCAATAACTAACTTTTAATATTTAAATGGATGATAGAGTCTATTTGGTGGCAGACGTGATGGAATTCTAAAATATTTTTTTATCAAACTTCTAAACTTATTTTTCGAAGTTTTCAAGATTATGCACACTCATTGCTTCAATGAAGACGAGTTTATTAATTATTTTTAAAAATTAATTGAGAAGAAAGTTGGCTACCACAATCTGTAAATACATGCATTCAATGCAAAAAATTTCTTTAATTAGTTTGATAACTAGCTACTACCATGCATGTAGTTTGCATGTGCAATCTTTTCTATTTTTAGCCTTCTTAGACAAGACTCTTTCATTAGATTTTTTCAATATGTATGTAGTTTTAGAAAATTATACACAACAGAATACAATACAATTGAATTATTTTTCTCATATTACTATTCATTGTTTGCTCAGTTTCAAAGCATATTTAAAGCTTTTTATTATTGATTATTGAAGGCAATAATTGTTTCAATTTCCAAAATAGTCAATGTAATTAGATTTCCACAATCCATATGAATTTCGTATTTTTTAATAACTAACTTTTAATATTTGAATGGATTATAGAGTCTATTTCGTGGCAGACGTGATGGAATTCTAAAATATTTTTGTATCAAATTTCTAAACTTATTTTTTGAAGTTTTCAAGATTATGCACACTCATTGCTTCCATGAAGATGAGTTTATAAATTATTTTAAAAAATAAATTGAGAAGAATGTTGGCTACCACAATCTGTGAATACATGCATTCAATGCAAAAAAAATTAATTAGTTTGATAACTAGCTACTGCCATGCATGTAGTTTGCATGTGCAATATTTTCTATTTTTAGCCTTATTAGACAAGACTCTTTCATTAGATTTTTTCAATATGTATGTAGTTTTAGAAAATTATACACAACATAATACAATACAGTTGAATTATTTTTCTGATATTACTGTTCGTTGTTTGCTCCGTTTCAGAGCATATTTAAAGCTATTTATTATTGATTATTGAAGGCAATAATTGTTTCAATTTGCAAAATAGTCAATGTAATTAGATTTCCACATTCCATATGAATTTCGTATTTTTTAATAACTAAATTCTAATATTTGAATGGATGACAGAGTCTATTTTGTGGCAGATGTGATGGAATTCTAAAATATTTTTGTATCAAATTTCTAAACTTATTTTTTGAAGTTTTCAAGATTATGCACACTCATTGCTTCCACGAAGATGAGTTTATTCAATGCAATTTTTCTTAATTAGTTTGATAACTAGCTACTGCCATGCATTTAGTTTGCATGTGCAATCTTTTCTATTTTTAGCCAAGTCTTAGACAAGACTCTTTCATCAGATTTTTTCAATATGTATGTAATTTTAGAAAATTATACACAACAAAATACAATACAGTTGAATTATTTTTTCATATTACTCTTCATTGTTTGCTCAGTTTCACAACAGATTTAAATCTTTTTATTATTGATTATTGAAGGCAATAATTGTTTCAATTTTCAGAATAGTCAATGTAATTAGATTTCCACAATCCATATGAATTTCAATCTACTTGCTTCTGGATTTGATTGTGTGCTAGTTTTTCATCAATGTTTCGGATCACACTCAGTGATCCATCATTAGGATAGACAGTTGAGAAAGATGAGAACTAATAAGTTGTAGACCAAGCTTGTATAAAAGAGAGAGGAAGGAGGAAAGAGAGGGGGTTAGGATAAGACACACAACACAAGGGAAACAAATAAAAATAAAATATAAAAACCTACTCAAAGGCTACAAAACATTGAGATAAAATAAAAAATTAAAATCCCTAAATGACGAGGTGTTTGGGTCCATTGGTATCATGTGTATTTTAATATGGGTTGTGTTGTAATGAAATAAAGTAGTTATTGAAATTAATAATTTTATCTCTATAATTTATTAAAAAAATTTAATATTATTTCAAAATTGGTATAAATAGTAGTTTAGTAAATGTGTTAAGGATTGAGTAGTCTAATATTGTAAGGATATGTCAATTTTTTGTATGGTCACATACTTTGAGTTGAATTTTTTTGTAGTGTTATTAAAAATTACTCTAAGTATTTTTAAATTTTTAATATTTAAATATTTTAATTATGTTTTTGTTAATTTTTTAAAGTTAGATATGATAGATTGTTATGATTCTATTGCATTGTTTAATAGATCAAACATAACTTATTATACTTTCATTTGTATGTCATTATTATTGTTAAATACCAAAAAATGATATATTTATTATGATAATATCAATATGATTTTATGGTAGGTCATAAAAAAAGGAAAGTTGGTGAGGAGCTCAATGAAGGTGAAAAAGCTATGAAGAGAGATGCACTTGACTTTGGGTGCATTATTTTCTATGCTATGACTTGTGGATATCATCCTTTTGGTAATAGTTCATCACGTGAAAATAATATCAAAAATTGTAATTATGATATTTCCACCATTAGTCATATTCCCGAGGCTTATAACCTTGTAATATTTTTTCTACGTGATGAAAGGTAAGACATTTTTATGGGTTTTATTATAAAACCTATTTGAATAAATAAATATAAGAATTTTAATGTGTTTTTTTTTTTCATTTCAGGCCTAATCTACATGAACTCAAACGACACCCATTTTTTTGGGTTTTAGAAAAATGTATTCGATTTCTTGCAGCTGCAAGTGATTGAATACAATTGTAACGCCCCACCACGCAACCCTAGAGGAAGTTGCAACAACTACTTAAATAGGATAATTTTTATTTTTTTTGTTTAAGTACAATGAATAAGCAAGTTCACTAACTACAGCCAACAACCTCTAAGGTTATGAGACAGAGGTTATATAGAACCTTAACAAAAAACAAGAATATAAACCATGTCAATTATTTAATTAATAAAATAACACATACATTCCAAATAAGATAATTTACATCAAGCAAAAGCGATAACTTACAATTGCATTAATCCATTTTAAACAATAAGATTACATCACTCATTCCCCGAATGAGGTAAGTCCAATAACATAATTACGATTACAACTTTTCACCTCGATAACAAATGAGGGTGTAACATCCCGCTACGCAGCCCAGAAGGTTAAGAGCCAAAAGAGGACAAGATAAATTTTTTTTAAAATAAGGAATAACATACACATTAAGTTAATCACCGATTTGATAAAACAACCACAAACATGGCCAAATAAGACCTAAAGGACATCCCAAAGGAGAGGACTAATCCACCCTCCAGAGAGGATCCAACTAGGAGCAAACAGGACAACTCCAAAATTTTCTCTGGAACTTGCTCCTCTGCTCCAGAACCTGTGGCTCTAGAACTTGCAGTTCCGGAGCTCACTAGTCAGTAGACAGGGAGCGCAGGTACTCTCTTGTAGTTTCGGAGCTCACTGATCAATAGACAGGGAGCGCATGTACTCCAGAACTTGCAGTTCTGAAGCTCACTGGTCAACAGATAGGGAGCACAGGTACTCCAAAACTTGCAGTTCTGGAGCTCATTGGTCAGCAGACAGGGAGCGCAGGTACTCTGGAACTTGTAGTTTTGGAGCTCACTGGTCAGCAGACAGAGAGTGTCGATGCTTCGGAACTTGCAGTTCTGGAGCCCGATACTCCGAAACCTATTGTTCTGGAGCTTGATGCTCCGGAACCTATTGCTGCAACATACAAGACAACAACAAAAGGCTCTGGTGCTCTGGAACCTAAGAAAACAAAAGCATGAAGGAAGACTCACATTTATAATTCAAGTATTTACATGAAAATTAAGGAAAGAAAAGCCAATAATAATCTTCATAATACGAACGATTCCAATACCAACACCGAAACCCATAAACCAAATATAAAACATCACATTTCTTCTCATTTAATTTATCATTACATCTCAAGAGATTACAATATCCATAAGGAGAAGGTACGAATACAAAAAAATTCTCATGAACAAGATACTACATCAGGTAAGATAAATACACAAAGGCATGTACATGAATATGTGTGATAAACAAAAATGAGAGAGAGAGAGAGAGAGAGAGAGAGAGAGAGAGAGAGAGAGAGAGAGAGAGATCAAATTCCAACCGGTACCCAAACCTATACGTCGGTCCCCAATGGCGGTAGCAACGCCTCCCTACCATGTGGCTCAAAAGAGTCCACCCCACCATGCTCAGAGATAGTCACAAGGCCCAAGCAAAAGCAACAAGATAGGGGTAACATAAAGCCAACACTCACATCAGACATGGAGCGAACACATCATACAATGCATAAAACAATTATCACGACATGGAGAGGTTCATACCATACATGTTAGGTACTACTTAGGATGACTAAGGTGCAAGATACCAGATTACAGAATGGATAAGGAGACTCAACCATGCCCAAATTGACACCTCGTAGATGGATAACTCAATGCCCTACAGGTGGATAGGTCTTCTCGAGTGCATCTTTAGCATTTTCAAGTGCTCAAAGCCATGCACAGGGAGTCATAAGATATAAGCAATTTATACCATTGTTTGATTCAATCATCACATGCAAACATTAACCCAGATACTACTTTCCTTTGCAGCCACTTATGGGCCACTCTGTAGGACCACCCCAAATGACCTCGACTTAAGCCCATCTCATTTAACCAAACAAGGGATTCAAACAAAAAAAAATAAAAGGGAAATCCATAATTTTCTAACCAAGAAACCATTTAAGACAATCAAGATAAGATTGTTGTAAGAAGACTAATTTAACAGCAAAAACATATCATGAAGAAGAGGCATCAAAATTACATAGAAATTCATAGTGCCCGGATCAAATTTCTGACCTAGACCCAGTTCATATTTTACTGTTTCAAATTGAAAATCACCTTCAAATATTGATTTTAGAATCGAAATGAGGTGTTGTTTTGAGAAATGTCATTTTGACAAATTGGGCAAGAAATACATACAAAATCAAAAGTGCCCAGAATTCGAATCGGACAAAGACCCAGTTCATATTTTGCTATTCCTAATAGAAATCCACCTTTAAATTTTTGGTTTTAACATAGAAAGACACTTTTGTTTCAGAAAATGCCATTATGGCCATATGAGCAAAAAAATCATGGAAAAATAAAAGTTCCCAAAAATTAAATTCATGAAAACCTAGTTGAGATATGGGCAAGTGGACATAGAATCCACCTTCAAATCACAATTTTATCAGGTGGTTCATGAACAGCAAGAAAAAACGTCTAAACCAATGGCAAGGAAAACATGGAAAAATAAAAATGCTCCAATTAAAAATTTGTCAAAGACCCAGTCGAGATCTTGGCGATTCAGCATAAAATCCATTCTTAAAATTTGCTTTCATCACAAGGGTAGTGAGCAACAATTTAAATTTTAAAACAACAGTCATTCTACCTCAAACATACAAAAAAATGAATGGAAGAGTTAATCCCATTTTGTAAATTCAAAACAATTCAAATCAGCAAAATACCATCATACAAGAAGAATGAGAGCATGCCCAAATTACCAGTCACAAATATTGAAGAATACCTCAATATGCTCCAAGATGTAAATGGTAGAATGCCCAAAAGTTGAAGACACAACCCAGCTCCAAATCCGGACAGCAAGTGGAAATGAATTCACAATCTTCAACCCCCGAATTATTCTCAAGAAATCTTCCCCAAACTCAGCTGCCCCCAAATCATGGGGTTTTCTTCTCCATGCAAGAAAACAACAATTTTCTTCTCTCCTCAAAAGATAAAAATAAAAATCCCCCTCCAAAAAAAAACTTTCCTTTCCTTTTATATTTTTCCCAAAACCCAAGCAAGGATGGGAAATAAGGAATTGAATAAAATTATTTTTAAAACTCCCCCATGGAAACAATTAATAAAGGTTGCTAAATAAGAAAAAGTTAAAATTGCACAAGGCTGCCCCAAAAGATTAAATAAAATTATGAGGGCTCACAAATTAGATTAATAAAATCGTTTGAAATCACAGAATGAAATGTATCATTCTCTTGCATGATCAATAAAATCAATTAAAAATCACATATATATCAAATCTCATGAATAAGACCATTCAAAACTCAAATCAATTAAACACAATGGGATACCAAAAATGAAGTCACGAAGGGATGCCCAATAAACCACATAAAGACATACTGGTAAACCACATATGATCGAAGGGTGCACTGAGCATATGGTTGAAAGGTGCTCCGGACATTATCGTTAGGTAACCGGTTGGTATGACATCAACTCGGAAACATTGCACTAATAAGATACAGTGGGCTAGAGTAGGGGATATTTGGCCTGTATGACTACCTCCAGCTACCACCATCAGGGAAATAAGAGTATGCTCAGGCTTGTGAATCCAGGCGGAGTCAATACTCAGTACTTGCATCACTCCAATTACACGTCAAAGTACATGTACATATAACATATATCATATAATTAAAACAACATCAATCATCAGGAAGAGGGTCATGATATCCTAAGCCTCTTGGATATCAGTGTTATGACATCATCCCTTTCCTATCCTTAATTATACAAAAACAATGATATCATCATTATATAAACATATGAGTAAGTAATCCAACATAATGGCTAATCATGATATTCATCAATGTCTAATCTCAATATGATAACATTTATAATGCTAAATCAAAATTAAAATACCATATTACCCAAGCTGGAGTTGGAGAGGTGTTACATCCTCCCCCCCTAAGATTTGACTTACTCCTGGAAGTCATGTAAACTCAGTATGTAGCCATGTCACACATTAGTACTCAAAATATAATAATCATCATTAATCGATTGTACTTCATTCCAAAGATGAGGAATATAATATTCATCATTCATCACTGAACAAAATAGACAAAACATCCATATAACATTCACCTTTCTAAGCATCATTATCAATATATTGGCATTCTTTACTTATAAAATCTCAACATGAAATTAAAATAGCATGGTTAATCATGTTAACATCACATGTATCACAATTCTCAAAATAAACATTTATTTTAACATCCACATTCATTCAAACATAAGTTGAAATACACATTGATTTCCACTAAGAATAGGGTAAAGAAGATGCATAAGCACTCAATTCTTTCCAAATCACCATTGTTTGCAACATTATTTGTTTTCCACACACTTTCAATCTCACATATTAGAAAATATTTGACATTATTTTCAACAAAATATAACAATTTACACTTTCTAAAGCATAACAAGTCAATTTTGAACTTTTCACATGACACCATATCCAAAATGAGACATGCATTTACACTTACATACATACTTATATCACTAGGAATCACATTACAAGGCTACACAAGGGTCGATCTAGACACCTGTAAGTAGCATACTAATCCATGAGCCAAGAGCCAATATCCATCTCACGTGATCCATACCTCACACTCAGTGGCTTGATGGTGTTAGGCCACACACACATGTGAGACCATCCAAACAAGACCACAATGACCTATCTCTTGTATAAGGGGGTTAACCTCCAATAAATGGTCATCACACAAAGGTGGGTAGTGGGTTCCAGCTATATAACAACCTCACATACCCCCATCCTCAAGGTTCCCTGCGTCTGCTTCCTCGTATACTCTCAACCGAGTCTGGTTCTCCCATACTCGATGAGGAATCACATTACAACACAAGATTGACATTTGAAAACAACAAGTAGAAAACTTGTTTAGCCACCAAAGATCATAAATAAATATCAAATAAAGATTCAATTTCAGCATTAAAGCAAGAAATGTGCAAATTTCAACACTAAATCAAATGTAACCACGAGAGTTACATGCAAATAAAGGTCACAAACATGGCTAAACCATCACAATAAAATATAAATAAAGTGTCAGCCTTCATAATCAATAGAAGATCATTAATAACCATAAAGAAAGTCCACAATCTTTGAAATTGTATTGTACAACACTGTGTGGCTAGGTACTAGCCACCAAACGAGGAAGGAGGGAACACCATCTAACTATTGCAATAGTCCCTCATGTGGTGCGGAGTGAGCACACAAACCACATGGCATGAGGTGTACTCCTAGGCTACACCCCACATTGCGTCGTCACGTGACATGGACTCGCTAAGTGGCCCACGCACTCCTTGGCTATCCACATGGGATGTGCACCTCGGCCCCATCCCGCATTGCGTCTCGGTGCAACATGGTCATATACCAGCCGGAGAAGGCACGTACTGGTCGTATGCCACATGACAGTGTGTCTATGGCTCTGTGGAAGTAGGGACACACAAAACACACCCCGCATAGTGATACCTCATGGAGAAGGCACACTCACGTACTCACCGTAGCCAGAGGTATACATGGCTAGGACATACCCATATGCTAACCGACCCAAAAACTATCGAAGGCAAGCATGAGTGTCCCTTTACAAGTGTACGAGGCCCCATTACGCTCATCACAAGTAAGCTAACAAAACACAATCTAATAGTGCACCTTCACGTGTCTATGCACGTGGCATCGTATCTATTGCATCATATCTAAACATGTGCAGATACGATATATATATAATGCATATACGAGTATATCAATATGAGGCTACTCGAGTCTGACCTCTCATATAGACGAGGTTGAATCGCTAATGCCAACTCAACGCCCCTATAGGCGGCTAGGCAATACTAACAAACCAATGTTGTTGTACTCAGATCTGGGAAATAGGCTAGCACATATGGATCAAGTACCTTGATCCATCATAAGGGAAAGTAGTGAGTACTTTCCTTGGGATCAGTTGAGCTAAGACTGCTTTGCGTCACAATATGCATACACTACACACCCCGCCCAAGGAACTTTGTGGCTGCTACTACCCCTTCACGGAGTGAGGGACTAGAGAACCAAAAGAAGAGAATCTATGAAACTATCTTTTGGCCACTCTTATATATATATACACTTCAACCACACGTGGGTTGGCCCTCAATCAGGTAACAAAATACAATCACACATAATGGTATGGTTAATCCCATACCTAAAATACAACATACTCCTCATGGTTGGGTACACAGTATCACCATCCATGGCACACAATGCAAATACGAGGTATTCACAACACTCCACCAATGCACAATTACTGGTTTATCACATTACAGGGGGTACAATTACATACACAATTCTATTACTTTTCAAAAGATCAAATAACATTAATACATTTATTTTCATAACCAATGTGATTCCCTTTCCAAAATCATATCATCCATGGATGGGTACCCTGTACCACAATCCCACGGGAACACAACTCAAACACAAGATATTCACAATACTCAACATGAGCACTAATACTGGATGTTCACATAGTAGGGAGTACTTTTCCCAATTTCCTCTTACCAAGATAAAACCATTATTCACCTCTAATTATGTAAAAACAATACAAAATTTTAAAGAATGTGTACTTCAACATCCATACAACCTTCTTTTTTCAAGACATTAATATCATTAAACACAATTTTATAATTACAACCTTTATCATATGCAATATATCACAATGCTACATGGATCAAATCAATAATGTCATAATAATTATCACATTCACATTCACTATTATTCAGTGGTAATTCACCTTACTACACAGATGTGTTAACCACATTAATTTACTATACACAAAGCAATATCATTAAAATGTTTACTCAAGACAAGGCATGCAATATTATCACTTCATCATGCTTTAATCATTTTGCATTTTGAATCAAAGTACAATAGTTTAACATCTACATGATTTCGTAAGACTCAACAATGCAGTTGGGGACTCTAGGTCCTTTATCCAAGGTTTTGATCTAATAAAACAAACCTTCACGAAAGCATAAACATTTGCTCATAAGAGGTAATCATACAATGGATTTCATCATCACATAACCACTTTCACTAGTAGAATTTGGAAAATAAATGACTAATTTGGTCATCGCATAAAATCACAACTAAATGACTAAATAAATGACTAATATTAGACAAATAAAAATGACTAAATATCAAGATTAATATTGTACAATGATTAATACCTATTTCTAAAATATAATTATAATTGTTTAATTTGGGTAAAACAAGTTTATATACAAATAAATACTAATTAAAAAATAAATATGAAAGTAAATTATATAAATAGTAAATTTGAATAAATATATATGAATTGTTTTCATGTATATTTGTAATGATAAAAAAATTTGATTTCTTAAAATCTTATTATAAGTTTTAATATTAGCATTTTAATGTCTATATATACAAATTGGATCTTCTAGTTCATTTATATTCTACCTAACTTAATACTTATTGAAAAAGGAGTTATCCATAATTTATAAATTTAAAATAATTTATTAAAATATAAATTTATAATATTTAATAGTCTATATATGTCATACAAATATGTTGTATAATTTGAATAAGTATGTTTAATTATGAATGCCAATTTTTTTAAAATAATTTTTTACTCATATTATAATACATTTCTTACATAAAATCTGTTTCAAGAATACACTTTCAAAAATAAAAATCATCTCCTTTAAAATATCTAATGTGAGTTGAATGACTAAAATGAATTAAATGTAGGTGACATTTTTAATATAAAAGTTGAGTATGTAAATTAACTAAAATAAGATAGTAGAGACTAAAATTATACATGTGTTAATAGAAGTGAGTTAGTTTTGGTTGTGTACCTTTAAATAGGGGACAAGTGAATTTTATCTAGTACTTTTGCAAGTCTAGATTTTGGCACTGGCCTCACTTATACTGACCTTGCTTCAAATTTGTTCACAAGTCTTGGTATTGGCTTTACAAACATTGAAAGCTTTCTTTGATCTAGCAAGGCTTTTGCATTGGAGTCTTTGAAGTAAGTGGGTTTTGCACACTTGTAGAACATGAAATTATTCACTTTTGAAGCTCATCATTTCTAACTTCGCTAGAAATTATCAAAGGAGCCTTTTTCTTATTCTTATTACTCTGCACACCATTTGTCATTACTGCATTATCAATATTGTGTTGCAAAGAACCAAATAACAGGCCTATCAAATCTAGATCATATCTTACTCATTTCCTTTCTTGGATCAGATAATTGTATTGACTTTACACTTGGTGTTTTTGTTTGTGTTCCCACCTTCGAAGGCAATTGTCTAGGTTCCTTTATTGCACCTTTAACATCCATCATAGAGTTGATTTATTTTTTGAATATTGCGGGTTTCTTCAATGATCTAGAATGTTTAAAAAATTTCTACTTTTGTTAGTCCTTATTTGTACCAAGAAAAGAAAATATCCTTTCGAACATTTAAACAAACTTGCAAAAACAAAAATTGAAATATTCACAATACATTGAGACTTTTTTCACACAAACAATATCATTTGATAAAGATCCTAACATTTGATGAATGCAAAAAATAGACCCAAATTTTCTCTTAATGACATTCTACACCTCTTTGGTGTACCCATTGCACAACAAGGTGCAATTGCTAGTTTTATTTTAAACATATTTAAATTATATTTTTTATTTTACATTATCTCAAATATAAAAATAGAAATTAAACATATTTAAGTTATTTTTTTAATTTTATATTGTCTCAAATTAACACAATATAAAAAAAATACCTTTTCCCTAAAAATATAATTGATTTTCCCACAACTTTTCCTGAAATTAAAATTGAAATTGATGTTTTTTCCCATCTTTTCGATGGCTCTGAGTTGGCTCTCGCATCTGCTGCTATAGCCGCGACATTGCACTCAGATGCAAGTTCTTCTGGCGGGAAAAATTACAATGGGTGTGGCGGGAAGTGATTACTATATTGGCTATTTAATGATCAACATTTGTAGAAAATATTATGCCCTAGCTGCCATTTTATTCAACCCGTGGGACATCTGCAAGCAAACAGGTAATAGTCTATTTTCATTGTTTATCTCAATAGATTCGAATTAGTGTTCTCAAACCAAGTTTCCACTTACTGAGGACAACTATAAATTCATTCCTAATTATTTCATTATATGCTGGTGTGACTGTGAATACACAAGCAATTCAGTTATGAGAATGGTGAATTTAAATAAGAACCTTCAAATTTTTCACATTTGTTTTCAAGTCTATTTCTGATATCATAGTAGACAAGATGAAAAAGATCTGAAATTTTACATTGAATGCAGGTGAATGTATAGGTGAATGTAAAGATAGAGATACCAGGAATTCAAAAGGTTATGGGTTTTGCATCTACCAGGTGAGCCTTTCTGCATGCTGATATTTTTGTAAATTCTGAACAAATTTTATTTGAAATGGCATTTTCAATACTCTGATACAAGCATCATTATTTCTTGTCATAATCAAGATGCTAATTACTTTTATCAAAAATATTAGGATCCAGCTATGACAGACATTGCATGTGCTTCCCTAGATTGGGAGATAAAACTTTGACTGTTCGTCGTACTACAGCCAGGTATAGATATGCATGAGGATATAATACAGTTGAATCTATATTATTTATTTTTAACCTGTACTTTTGACAATCTAACTGAGGCCATCTTATTTCTTTCTCATAGCAATGGTCAACCAAAACCAGACCAAGAGAATGTCTTAGCTCAGGCTCAACAACACATAGCTTTATAGGTAAGACTGGGGAATCATCTTTATAGTGAGAAAATAAATTTGGATTCCTTTTCTATTATGATTCTATGTTTCTTATTCATGTATGGTAAGCAAAGCATTCTTTTGTTATATCTCTAGAAGCTTGTACTTCAAGTTGGGGCTTTCGAACCTCCAAAAATACTTACAAAAGTTGTATGCATGACATAGGTATGACTTGGATTTCCTTTAGCTATGCTATGTGAAATGGCCACATTGGTATTCTATTGTTGTGTACCATCTTTTAACTTTGTAAACGACACTGCATGTTTCATTTGTGTAACATGGGACACAAGACAAGCACAGGACAAGCACCCTACTGTGTCCAACACATTTCTTAGTTTTCTTTGGGAAAGAAAGATTACTTGAAAATGGTAGTAAGAACATCCTTTAGTTGTTTCCATCTGTAGAGACCTAAGTCACAGGGTTCACTTAATTTAATCCACGAAGATTGAAATTCAGAGAACTTAAAAAAACCCTAAAAAATTGTTTCAGTCTACCCACAAATTCTTTCGGATGAAGGGCTAAGGGTTTTTGATTAATTATTTTTTCTTTTCTTTTTGGATTTTTCCCTTGAAAACAATACTTGTGACATATATTTCTTCTACTGTTATTTTGTGGGTATGCAAGTCTTTTCTAGGATTGTGGACAATTGGTTTTTGAATGATCTTGTAAAAGCTATGTCCAAATTTGAGTCTCCTATGCACAACCTAAAAGAGTTGTCCTAAAATGGTGGATGTGTAAACTTAATTCCTACTAGCAAAGGAATTAGTCTGTTTACAAAAGAAAAAAATAAGATATTTTTCACTATTTTTTTAAATTTTTTTTATCTTAAATTTGATTTGACTCTATATTTTACATGCAAAGAATACATTTTGTAAATATTTTGCTCGTTGATACAAGTACTTAATAACTCATTCGGGTATTGATCAGGCGTTACATTTATAGGTACAATCCAAATTTGCTCTTCTGAGGTTTGATTTTTGAAAATGCATTCTTCAAGACATTAAAAAAACCCTCACTAGGCTCAATTTCCATCTTCCCAACAATCCACTTGAAAATGCACTTAGCAGACATAAGACCTCACTGTGTTAATAATCGTTTTTTCCAGCATTCCAACACTTTCTCATTTTGATGCAGAGCATCATAACCAAACACTCATTCTTTTGGGGATTCCAATCCCAAATAGAATCAGGAGAAGATCAAATTGAACAAGCATCTAAATTGCTTTATCTTTTCAACCAAAATTCTTACATTTCACTTGCAAATCACAAGGCATCTATAAGCCAAATCAACCAGACTGTTATCAGATTTCAAATACCATTTATCCATCATTACTTTGACTGATTTAGAACTAAACCTGATCAACAAACTTTGATTTCACAATTCATTGAATTCACCCAACTTTGCACCAACACACCACAAGAGACACATACAAAGTCACATTTGATGGAACTAAGAAAAAAAAACCATACCAACCTTATGAACACCTTAGAACATCATCTTTTATTAGGAACAAACAACTCATACTGCCCTTAACTCTATTTTTTCAGAATTTCCAATTTCATGCATTCAAATTACCATTTGCACATAGAAACCACTTTGCAAAATCAACAGTTTCAAATAGTTAGTCTCCCAAAATTATTCCAAGCATCTAGGCACATTTTCCAATTACATTTAGATAGGTTCAAACCAACTTCAATCATTCTTTACCCTAGTTCCAAAAATTCACCCTTCCTAGCAGTCAACTCGCTATTTTGGCTAGTAGGTTTTACCAGTCACTAAATCAGGTATACCCTCAGATCCTTATTGAATCCCCACACACTCCTTACCTTCTTAGGAACCCATTATGCCATATATTTACATACTTCAAAAGCACATAGACTTGTTTTGGAAAGTATAAGAGAAACAATAACCTGTCTGCAGCCAAAGTGCACCAAATAAGACAATTTTCCAAAGCAACTACCTTTGTATCAACTTGAAAACACCTAAAAACCCTTGGAAGAATTGAGTTAGGTCACATGCCTACAAATTCCATCATTTTTAGGGACTGATAAACCCAACCAAACACTAAACCATGAAACCCCTCATTTTAGGCTTGACAATGCTTAAGTGCATGAGGGTTTATAGAGGAAGTATAATTCAAACCTTCTAGGGTTTTTCCAATGCTTCAAACACATTTATATAAGTCTGCACAAGCCTTATAAACCATCTCCATACCTTCTTAAGTGCTCATTCCATCAATATTTAACATGGAGCCATCATTTTACATGAAGAAAACTAAAAAATTATTGAGAAAACAGTCACCCATTCTCAACTCAGACATTCTCATGTACTTCCAACACATAAATCACTT
Source organism: Sequoiadendron giganteum (assembly GCA_007115665.2). NCBI lineage: Eukaryota > Viridiplantae > Streptophyta > Pinopsida > Cupressales > Cupressaceae > Sequoiadendron > Sequoiadendron giganteum. The sequence goes on along the minus strand of CM021104.1, from coordinate 250,586,583 downwards.
AAAAAATTCTAAATAAAACCTATTATAACCTACTCCACCATTCTACATTATCTGATTCGGTGGAGTAGCCATTTATTGCCCTCTAGACTCTCCAACCCAGTCTTTAAGAAATACCAACAGTCATAAGATAAAAGCCTGCAAATGACTCTTAGATTCCAATTGATCCTTCAAAACCACATTGTATGAAGAGTTCCAATCCTTAGAAATCCATATCAAACAAGAAACAAAGTTACTAGGTGCTGCACAAAATCATAAGATTGGAAAAATCACACAAAAAACATTGATCACTGAAAATAGGCTACTCTATTATTAGATACTCTTCAAAAGTACAATGGATGGCCATTTTCTCACCTTACAAATGCTTTTATATATGGTTACCAAGGCACAACTTCTTTTCCTCTTCCTTCATCGAATGCAACTACCTCTTAACTCTTAATATTCCTGATTTATGCTCTTTTTTTTCATAATTACATTTTGACAACTTTTCCCACCTTTTCACAATATTTTGAAAATATACTTAAGTGACCACCTGATGCAGAGAAAACTACCAAACCAAACAAACACAGGGTACAACTGAACCAAAACAAAATCATGAGAAGTTCTATCTCAACATATCCCATTCATCTTCATACTGACTGAATCAAATCAAAAATCACCTTTAGGAAGCTTTGAATTAAATCATTATTTTCAACATTCATAACTTATGCTCATTCTTCAATTTACTCAATGAAACCAAGTCCACCAACAAACTCACTCTCCAAGGAAAAATAATAACTAAACATTCTCCCTTATCAGACCATCAAACCACTGCATTTATCTTGATTGATGACAAAAGTTCAATTATAGATTTACAAACTCACAACTCACCAAATTCACCACTCCTGACAACTTACCTCATAAGGAAAAAGACCACCATTTTATCAACTCACCTTAACCTATTACTAGACCTTTAAGATACCAATTTTCATCATGTTTTTTCCTGAGATAAACCAATAACTCATTTACATAATACTGTCTTATCAGGTTCACTATTTCTTACAATCAAGCCACCTTTTCACACTTAGAAAACACTATACTACACACAACCAAACATCAAGTTATCCTCCCAAATACTTTCCAAACATTGAGACATCCTTAAACTCATTATTTTGTCTATCTCAAGACAACTTAAAATACTAAGGTCACTGTTCTATCAAATTCACTACTTTAAGCAAACAAACTAACATTTTCCTTGTAGCACTGCCTTATGACAAAACCGGGTATACCAACTGTCCTTGATTGTAACTCCATGAACTATCTACATATTTAAAAACCCATTTCATTCACATTTTACATACTACAGTATCAAACCTTGTAATTTTGGAAGAAAAATTAGAACAATTGAATTTCCACACCTAATGGCCTCAATTTAGGTCAGATTTTCAAAGAAACCCCCATCTACACAACTCCAAATTGCTAGACAACCATAAACAATTTTTAGTAATGTTACAAAACTCCCAATTATTCATTTTCAGATATTAAAAGACCCATTATGATAGCATATTAACAAAACCTTGTTTGTAGGTAGAAGATTGATACAGAGTGGCAGGGATAGCAAACACCCAACTATGATGGCAAAGACCCTCTAGCACTTAGGTTTCAACAAACACCCAACACTACGGTGATTTAGACCCCTTTTTGTCAAAAGGCTAATAGCCTTACCCGATAGGACAGTCAATATAAAACCCACATGGAGGACTTTCAAGAAACCAAACCTATGGATTTAGACATCCAAAATGGACCCCTACAAAGTTCCAAAACCTTTCCTCTTGACTGTCAATGCATCACTCACAATGGCACTTTCTACCATTACTCCAAGAGGCCTAATTCACAAACCTACACCTGGGTCTTGATTACCTAGGCTCTCCCCTTCACCCAAAATCCACAAAATGAACTCCTACAGGTTTTCCACACCTATTACCATCATTCCTAAGTGCCCTTCAAATAGATTCTTCAAAATCAAGCAAAAACTCACTTTTTTGGTTGTAAAATGGGCTTGCCACATAGAGATGTCAAGCCAAAACATTGAACCATTTTCCTCCAAAGTGCTTTCCATTCTCCAAGACCTCTAGGACATAATAGTACACCCTCATACCTTCCATCCCACCAATATTTTGCAATGTTACAGCGTGGGAATGGAAGATGCATCCATATTTTGCTCAAAACCTTGATTTTAAGGGTTTTCAGACCACCCGGGAGTAAAATTAAGATATCTCCCTTATTACTCAATTAAATATCCCCACTCCAACTCCAGAAGAAAGATTATTCAATTAAATTTCCATCCATTACATTCTTCAAGCATTAAAAAAAACGTACAGACCGTACCAGGTACGGGATCAGCAAATTCTACAGGAAAAACATGGGGTTTGAGACCACCCGGTAGTAAAATGGGGATATCTCACTCAATTATTAATGAAATCACACCATTACAACTCCAAAATAAATTTTATTCAATTATCTATCCAACCATTATAGTATTGGAGTGTGTAAAAACATGTACAGGCCGTACAACATACGGGATCAACAATTTCTTTATGAAAAACTCAAGAAAACAGCAACTTCTTATTTGAAACTCCTTCCAAACTTGTGCAACAGAATTTCCTCGACCAAGAGAGGTATATTTGAATCCTAATAACTCCCTCCAATGCCTATAACCACCTAACCACCTTTCTTTAAAAGGATTTTAACCCTTTACTAATGACAACTTTATATTTGCAACTTAGACTCCCAAAGACTCAAACTACATTAAATGGTTCATATGAATCTTATTACATCATGAATGGTCTCATGGACCTCATTTAACACAAAATAACTCTTTCTACCACTAACTCCTAGACCGACCCTCATATAGTGCATTTTGCAATTACATGATTCAGGTGCTCCTGCACCAAAGATCACCAAAAATAATGAGGGTTTCATGAAACTCGTACTTACAAACCTCCAATACTCCAGAAAATCATTGAAACATGCTTCATTGTGTCTTCCCAAGTGTTTGAAACTATCTCCAGGATTATGGACATGATATTTCTTCTTTTCCGTGTTTGAAACCACCAATTTTGAATGGAAAAACTCAGTTTTTATCTTGAATCAACATCATATTCTTGTGTTATGGTCTTCTACTATCCTGCCACCATAAGCAAACACTAAACACATAAAAAGGATCCTATTTAAACCCATCCCATCAAACTATTATACCTACATCGATGGGATGGAGGTCATATTCTTTGAATGACTCTCAAACCTTGTTTTGAGGGTTTTCTAGTTCCTTGTTCTCAAAACCTCCTAAAACTAAATTAGCCTCTTTAGAACACTTCCAGAAGATGAATGATTCACTATTCAATTAAAAATAACAGGTTGATGCCCTCAAGATCACATTATAGTTTGTATAGGGGTTGAATAAAAGAGAAAACTCATAATTTGATAAAACAGAGTTCTTTATTTCACAATTTTTATTCACAAGAATACAATCCTCTCCTTTCCCCACGCCATATAATGTCTTTTATAACTTTTCCCAACTGATTAATTGACTTTCCATTGGTGCAAACCTCCTAAAATACCCCATAACTCCTCATATTCCTAATTTGTGCTCTTTTTGCTGCATAATTACATCATGATTACTTTTGACAACATTGTATTATTTGCATTTTTACATTTCTACCTCTTAGTGACTTCTTTTATGACTTGATTACATTCAAATTAGGCTTTGAATGGCCTTGAAACACTAATTTAGACTTGAACATATAAATTTAACATATTAGCCTTTGAAGGCATTCCATGACCTAGGTGCTCCTGCACCACCACCTAATGACTTAGTACATGACTTTAATACATTAAAATTAGCCTTTACAAAGCATTGCCACCTTATTTTTTCCTTGAACACATAAATTTGACCAACTAGCCTTTTGAAGGCATTACATGATCTGGGTGCTCGTGCACCACATTTGTATAAATGCACACATAGAAGTGACCTTGTAATCAGTTGTAGTAGTGAATTCAGAACCACGGGGAAAAAGAGCACATTTCATAAGGTAGTTAGAGTAGTCTCATTCATTGAAAGCAGTTGGAATTTGATAAGTCATGTTGTAAATGTATTTAAAAGGCCTTGTATATAGTTGAGAAGGCATGGGTGATTGTACATCAATTTTTGAATGAATAAGAGCATTAGGTTCTGCATATTCTCATAAAAAATCACTGTGTTCAGGATGTGTACAGCCCTGTACGGGAAGGGAGACATGTGAGGATGTTTTTAAGTGATGGTATAGCCAATCACCTTCCATCTCCTTTTTTTTTCATGCGTTTTGGTATTGTTTGGAGTTAGATATTGTGAATTCTCTGAAAATTGCCAATACCCTAACCTAGGGTAAACAGTGAGGACTAAATTTGAATTTCTTCCACTCTAACTGTGGAAACCTCCTACAAATTGGTGGAAAGATGGTTACTAGTATATGCTAACATATTTTATAAGTTGCATGGTGTAAGGGTAAGGGTGAAGAGAGTAAGATTTCATTTTTTGACTGTAAATTTGTGTCTCGGTCTAGGGACAAGGCAGTCAAGAGAATTATGGTTTATGGTTTTATAAAAAAAAATTGAGAACACAATTTTAATGATCTAATAATCATGCGAAGGTCAAATATAACATGTTATAAGCATTGGGCAAGTGATTTTGAGTGGGGAGATAAGAAAACCAATAATCCCTTGTGTACATCATGCCAATTAGGCCTAGAATTGGAACAGGACAGTCATGTTGGAGTCTATTTTTTCAAAGGAACATATATTAGTTCTTAGGTATGATTTAGAACCCTTTAAAGGGTATCCAAAAATCCAATCATAGTTAGAAGTTATGGCCAGCATCAAGAGTTATGTATGACAGTTCCCTTATGAAGGCCTCTAAGGAATTGGCAAGCATATGATAGAAACCAACTTCAACTTGGTTGCAAGCTTGATGAGTGATCAAATCATGTTTATCTATTTCATCTAATATTTTTAGATGCCTTAATAAAGCCATGTGAATGTCTCGAGTCTCAGAGGTGGTTTGTAGTCTCTGGAAACTTGTTGCATTGAAGAGTCTTTGAGGGTGTTTTGAGTGATCAGTCAAGACCCAATCTTGAAATCTTGTACAGACCTGTTGTTAGCCAACCTGGTCTTACAACACTAACTTGCTTTCTGATGCAGAGTGGCAGGGATAGAAAACACCCAACTATGATGGCAAAGACCCTCTAGCACTTAGGTTTCAACAAACACCCAACACTATGATGATTTAGACCCCTTTTTTCTCAGAAGGCTAGTAGCCTTACCCGGTAGGAAAGTCAATACAAAATACACAAGGAGGACTGTTATGACACCAAACCCTTGGATTCAAAAACCCCAAGTGGACCTCTACCAAGTTTCAAAACCTTTTCCCATGACTGTCAAGGCATAAACCACAATAAACCATTCTACCATTGCTCCAAGAGACCTAAATCACAGACCTACACCTGGGTCTTGAATATCTAGGCTCTCCCCTTCACCCCAAAGCCAAAAACAGAACTCCTACAGGTTTTCCACACCTGTTACCATCATTATTAAGTGCCCTTCAAACAGATTCTTCAAAATCAAGCAAAAACTCACTTTTTTGCTTGTCACATGGGCTTGCCACATAGAGATGTCAAGCCAAAACATTGCCCCATTTTCCTCCAAAGTTCTTTCTGTTCTCCAAGAAATCTAGGAAATAATAGTACACCCTAAAACCTTCCATCCCACCAATACTTGGCAATTCTACATTGTGGGAATGGAAGATGCACCCATATTTTGCTCAAAACCTTGATTTTATGGGTTTTCAGACCACCCGAGAGTAAAATTACGATATCTCCCTTACTCAATGAAATATCACCACTCCAACTCCAAAAGAAATATTATTCAATTTCATTTCCAACCATTACATTCTTCAAGTATAAAACAAAACGTGCAGACCATACCAAACACGGGATCAACAAATTCTACAAAAAAACATGGGGTTTAAGACCACCCGGTAGTGAAATTGGGATATCTCACTCAATTCTCAATGAAATCACACCATTCCAATGTAAAAATAAATATTATTCCATTATCTTTCCAACCATTATAGGATTGTAGTTTGGAGAAACATGTACAGGCCGTACAATGCATGGGATCAGCAATTTCTTAATGAAAACACAAAAAACAACAAACTTCTTATTAGAAACTCATTCCAAACTTGTTCAACAACCTTGAATCGACCAAGAGAGGCATATTTGAAGCCTCCTAACTCCCTCCAATGTTCTGCAACTGCCATTTGAATCAGTTTTTTGTTGGAAACATAATTAAACTTTATTTTTGTCTCTTTAATGCCTAATTAAGGCAATTTAGCCAACTTTCAACAACTTGCCTACAAAGATGCTTCCAAAATATATAAAAGGCATACAAGCCAACTAAAATGAGAAATTTGACTCCCCTCAAGTGTCTAGATACAACAAGGAATCCTTATTTCATTAATTTTCCAAAATGTACTAGACTTACAAAGGAGGATGGAGACCTTGTTTGTACAAAAAGTTGGTCACCAAGACCAAAACTCCACCAAATCCCTAGGAGACCTATTACAAAGCATTTAAATGGTCCTTAGGACCTTATTCTAACACAAAAACAAGAAACAAAACACAACCAAACCTTCTAGGTCCATTAGACCCATGGGTGCTCCTGCACCATACTCCCAAGCAAGAAAAAGATCTTAAGTCCTCTTTGAGATCAAGTCTTCTACAGTAGTTCCATGTTGTTTAATGGTAGTTTCAGACATCCAAGTGGCATCCTCTTCATGTAGAACTTGCCACTTAACCAAATACTCCTTGTAGACCTTCCTTCTAGTCCTCTTTGTCTCCTTGGTGTCTAGGATGCATTCAAGAGTCATAGGTTGGATTGGGGGTAACTCCTTAACCCAATCTTCATCTTCCATTGGTGTTGGACCTGCTACATCCCCTGCATTCATAGAAGCTTTGAAAGGATACAAATCAGAAACACTAAAGATAGGAGAGATTGCCACCCCAGGAGGTAGCTCTATTTCATAAGCATTTTGGCCAAACTTGTGGACCACCTTGCAAGGTCCTATCTTCTTCATCATGAGTTTAGTATACTTTCCCTTTGGAAGTCTCTCCTTCTTCAAGTGAGCCATCACCAAATCTCCAACCTTGTATTGAACATCCCTCTTCTTAAAATCTGCTCTTTCTTTGTACTTCTCAACATTCTTTTGTAGAGTTTCCTTCACTTGTTGATGGATATCCCTGATTGTAACAACAAAGTCCTCTCCTTGAGCACTTATCCTATCAAATCCTTGTAGATCTCTCAATTCATAGATCCCTCTAGGGTGTATGCCATAGACTACTTCAAAAGGGATCCTACTAATGCTCCTATTCATGGAGTCATTGTATGCAAATTCAGCCTGAGGTAAAATCAGATCCCAAGCTTGTCCATGTTCTTTGGTAAGACATCTCAAGAGATTTCCCAATGATCTATTCACCACTTCAGTTTGTCCATCCATTTGTGGATAATATGTAGAGCTAAAGGATAGATTTGTGCCAAGTTTCTTCCACAAGGTCCTCCATAAGTGACCTATGAACTTAGAATCCCTGTCAGAAACAATACTTAAGGGCAATCCATGTATTCTAACAACTTCCTTAAAGAAGATACCTGCTATACTAGATGCATCATTTGTGCATTTAAAAGGAAGAAAATGAGCCATCTTACTAAACCTATCAACCACCATAAGAACACTATCAAAACCTCTTTGTGTCCTAGGCAGACCCAAGACAAAATCCATACTTACACTCTCCCAAGGCAAAAAGACAACAAATGATCAAATCATGATCCTATCCCTTTACCAAACCTTTTGGTGCAGGAGCACCTTTGCAATATTTTGACTCCATCATGTAAAACTTGATAGGTTGATTAAATTTTGGTGTTCCAATATTATATTAGGGTCCTTCAAGTCATTAGAGTCATGTTTTTCAAACAAATGTGGAAAATGTAAAGTTGTCAACAAATATTGATTAATTGCATAATTATGTAAAGGTTGTATTAGGAAGTTGAAGGTACATTTGGGCTTTTACGTCATTTAGAGGTAGTTAGAATATTGAAATTCAGTTTTTTTTTTTCCTTTAAAAAGGTTTTTATATGCATTTTAACTTCGAGGGTGATTGGAATGAGAAGATATAACAAAGGAAATCTCTGATTTTAAGCAATTTTTACAGAAAATATGTGTTTCCAGACATATGTATGGATTGTACGAACTGTAAAACATGCAAAATTACTTGTAAATGTCATGGCATTCAATCACCTTTCATTTGGAATAAATTTCATGCATTTTGGTTATTCCTTGAGCAAGATATTGAGTTTTTTGTGAAAATTGTCAAAACCCTTGCTAGGGTAAACAATGAGGTTACAAAATTAAGTTTCTCCCATTTCAGTTAGTGGAACAATATAAATATTGGTAGGGAGACTTGTTTTTATATATTCCTTCATATTATAGAGCCTCAGACCAAAAGATAATGGTTATCATAGGAAAAAATGAAGCCTTAGGTCTATAATTTTGCTTAAAATCTGGAAAATGTCTATGTACAGAGTTGTTTTGAGATATTCGATGATGGTGAATGAGTTTTATTGAAACCCATTTGATTCTCTAGGATGTTAAGGGTAGTTTGAGTCACCTCTAATGAGGTATTGGTCTATTTTTATGTTTGTGGCCATTTCTTATTGACTGTCCAGTGAAGACAGACTGGTGAAAGTCACAGTTTGATAGTGAAAAGTGATTATTCTGTGTTCTGATGAAGTGGAAGTCACTCTACTTGGGTGAAAGCATTATAATGGGTTGTGTTGATGTAATTAGATCCCTCTTAGAGAAGGTTTGGTGGTGTGGTGTTCTTTTGTGTACTAATCTTTCATGGTAGCCTTATGACAGTCACATTATGGAATAAAAAAATGAAGGTTCTAAGTAGGAGCTTGTTGAATTACCATGTATAAAGGTTTAGAGAAAGTCTAATCAAGTAGTGCAGGCATATTTATATCTACTTGTGTTATTTTTAAGGATGAATGGGCTTGGAAATGGGGAGTTATATATTGAAGGGGTCTAATTAGGCCTAGTTGTGAATTAGGACAATCCACTTTGAAAATACTTAAGATAGAGTTGTCTATGTTGGAGAAAGCGTTATGACTGTCCATAATGTGCAACTATAATTCCTATAAGCCACCAAACTACAAATTTTTCTTTCCAAGACACAAATATCTACTTCAGCAATTGGAATGGACTTAGTAGGCTTGAATTAACATGAATAAACTCATTTTATTCATAGGTACATAGACTTCTTATTCTAATTGCACTTCCTTCCCTAACTATTTGTAAATCTTGTAATTCTTATTCTAATTGCACTTCTAATGGCTAAATCAAGAGAAACATAATTTCAAATATCCCTGTTTACCCTAGTGAGGGTTTTTAGCAGTTTGAAGTAAATCCACAATAACTCACACAAAATTAAACCAAATTGCATGAAACCCAAACTAAAAGGAAGGTGATTGAAATATCTAACTCTTACAATCAATGAGAAACCTCTTCCTGCCCGTATAGGGCCGTACAAATCTTGAGAACCATGATTTTCTATTTATGTTCATGAATCTCCATACCCCGTTTCTTATTTCTGTTAAATGCTATTTATCTAGTGGTTTACATAACTTGTTAAATGTATTATTGTTGGCATGGGAATGAAATTGGATTGTTGTTGATGTTTGTTATTCTCATGGATAGGTATTTAAGCACTTGCATGGGCGATAAATCTTGTTTGGATAGGACCTGGAGACTTTTGAAAAGGTGGGCAAGGAATTCGGAGTTTGCTGCAACAAATTTGAAGTTAGCGAAGCCCTTTGTAGTGAATTCAGAGGTAATTCGAAACCCCCATTGCCAAAACTAAGCTGATAGGAAAAATAGGCATATTCCATTCTCAGTAGGTAAACTTCAAATGAATGTAAGATAGATCTCAGAACAATGACTCGTTATATCCTCTTCTTTCTGTTATGGTCTCTACTAAATGTGACTACTTTCAACAATGTTTTGGCATCTCTATTTTCAGATTTATGTTTTTTTCTCAAATCAAAAACTAAATTAATACTGGAATGCACAATATTACAGATGGATCAGCATCAAAGGTTGACTACTGATCAATATCGTGCATATGATGAGAGAGTAGCTAATGAGAGGGACAATGACAAATATCCATGCCCATGTAAAAATTGTCTCGGTGGAAAGGTGAAAAAAAGAAATATGATTTATTGACATATGATAAGATATGGGAATAGTTGTATAAGCCCTTGGGCTTACAATTATTATCAAGATATGATAGAATCGCAAACTGTGAGAGATGAAGAGGCAACAAACATAGATGAAATGGTACCAAACATAGATGAAGAGGCAGAAATGTTTGACGAAGGGTTTGAAGTTGATAGAATGTTGAATGAGGGTCTAAATGATGATTGGGCCAAGTCAATGGAGGATGCTTTAAAGCCTGTGTATGTTAATTGCAAGTTAAGTCATTTGACAACAATCCTTCAAATTCTTAACTTGCAAGTGGTACATGGTTGGACAAATGAGAGTGTAGATTAGTTATTGGCATTATTAAGTTCATTGTTACCAGCTGACTCCACATTGCCAACAAAACGAAGTCAATGTAAAAAGCAAATCAATAAGCTCAGCTTGGGGTATGAAAACATCCATACATGTGTGAATGGTTGTGTATTATTTCGCAAAAATCTTGCAAATGATAGTGAATGTCCGAAATGTCATGAAGTGAGGTATAAACAAGGGTTGAAATCAGATGTGGTTCCTAGAAAGGTTCTTCACCACTTTTTGATAATCCCACGATTACTCCGAATGTATAGGTGTAGAGACATTGCTGAACTTATGCAGTGGCATGCCAAAAATAAGAGCATTGATGGAAAACAATGACATGTGCTTGATTCTAAGACGTGGATGGAATTTGATAATAGATGGCCTGATTTTTCTCAAGATCCTCGTAATATAAGGTTGGGTTTGGCTCTAGATGGGGTGAACCCATTCTCAGATCAAAGTACTAAATGGTCAACTTGGCCAGTGTTTCTAATAAATTATAACTTGCCTCCATGGTTAGCAACTAAACCATTTTTCTTGATGTTATCATTGATTATACCAGGAAAGAAAAGTGTGACTTCAGATACAATAGATGTTTATCTAGAGCCATTATATGATGAGCTAATGGAATTGTGGAAAGGAATAGAAGCAATTCAATCTTTAAGGGATGGTCATTTAATCAAATTCACTTTAAGAGCTTCCTTATTGTTTACAATTCATGATCTTCCTACATATGGCACATTGTCTGGTCTCTCTGTACATGGATACCATGGATGTCTTGCTTGCAACTTTAAGGATTTTGTGAGGCACTCAAGAAGTTTGTGTAAGTGTATTTATTGTGGACATCGTGCTTACCTTAAAATGGATCATCCATATCATCAACAAAAAACACATTTCAATGGTCAAGAAGAGAATCGTGAAGTGCCATTGCTAATAATAGGTGATTACATTGTTGAGAATGGACAAAAAAGAATGTCATTTATTGAAAATAATGGGATTTCTAGCAGTAGATATGATCCATGTAATGAAAGCGGTGTAAAACGGTTGTGCATATTGTATAAGTTGCCATACTTTAAGGATATAGCCATTAGGCATACTCTTGACTTTATGCATACTGAGAAAAATATAGCTTATGCTATTATAGAAACTCTTTTTGGTGCTTTTGATACTATTTCATCATGTGAAGACTTCCGAGAAATAAAGATTCCTCGAAATATTTGGGTTGAAAAATATGATAATGAAAAATATAGAAAACCTAGTGCTCCTTATGTCTGGACAAAGGAACAACATGCACAATTCTTACAGTTGATGTCTCAGACTCGCTTTCCTACTGGATATGTAAGTAGCAACATCAAAAGCCAAACTGGCATTAATAGCTTAAGAGGCCTCAAGACCCATGACTATCATGTCATAATTGAGAATATTTTACCTATTGTGGCAAATATATTGAGTTTGGCAATGGGGCCAAGATTGGCAATTATAAGGTTGGGCCTAATATTAAAGAGAATGAGTTTACATGTATTAGATCCCTCAAACTTTGATAGTTTGAGGGAGGAGGTTGTTGAAGTCCTTTGTCTATTAGAATGGGAATTTCCACCAACAATCTTTAACATTTCTATGCATCTTTTGAGACATCTACAATATGAACTAGAGAATTGTGGCCCAATAAGAACGAGATGGATGTATCCTATAGAACAATATATGAAGGTTTTGAAAAAAATTGTCCATACTAGGGCAAAACCAGAAGACAACATGTCTGGGGGATACTCGATGCAAGAGGCCATGGGATTTTGCACATAATATATGAAGGATTTTAAAAATGTCAATTGACGTGTTTGGGATGATGATGAAGATGAGAGAGTTGTAGATGAAGTATTAGAAGGCAATGTATGTCACTTCAAGCTATCATATCAAGAAAGAAGTGCAATACATGCCTTTATTCTTCAAAACACATCTTCGTTTGATAAGTGGCGCAGGTAAAACAAATTACACAATAATTTATTTACTGAATTACATTTACACATTTATATTATTAATCTTACTATTTGTACATCATTATTCTATGTAGAAAATATGAAGAAGAGAATCAAGCTTGGATGCAACATCGACCTCAAAAGCGCAGATGCCATGATTTGATTAGAGGTGATTCTTTTCCAAAATTTGAAGAATGGATTGCTAATGCAATCAATGATGCAAAAGAAGAAGGTCAAGATATAACAATAGAGGAAAGTGAGCTTTCACAACCTCCACATTTATGGGCTATGCATTTTAGTGGAATGTGGGCCTATGGTAGTCATTTAAGAGTGGAAGAAAAAGACAAAGGAAAGACAAATTGTGATTGTGTTGTTAGTGCTGAATTTCTTCATGAAATTGAGAAGAAATTTTATGTTGGATTCATCTAATAAATTATTCAAGTGGATTTTGGTGAAGATAATCCTATATTATTAAAATGTAAGTGGATCCGACCATCCGCAGTACAATTTGATGAGTACGGATTTGTACATGCAAATACATGACAATTTTTTTCAGAGACAGATGAGTCGTATGTTTCCCCTCTTCAAATTAACCAATCATTTCTAATTGATGATGTAAGAAGCCCAGGTTGGTCATATGTCATTCAAATAGAGTCTTGTTCGAAATGGAAATTCATGGAAGTTGTTGATGTAATGCTTGATGGGCAATATGTTAATTTACAAGAAACATTCAAAGAAGTGGATGAAGACAATAAGGGACTGTTTGAAGAAGAGATTTTGATTACCAATAAAGAAATTGGAAGAGATAATGTATTGCATGTCACAAATGAGGATGAGGAAGAAAATCAAGTAGATGCAGACATGAGTGATCGAGATTCTGATCTTGCTGGCAATGTTGATGATTATTGATGAGCCCCATTTTATGACCTTTTATTTAAGACTTTTATGTTGTTTTAAGATTGTTTTATGTTTTAAGGACATGGACCTTTAGACTAATACCTGTTTCAAAGCATTAATGTTGAACAAAGTTGCTATACAAATGTAAAATGAATATGTTTTCATATAAAAATGAGGATGCAATATGAATATGTTTTCATATATAAATGAGAATGCAATATGAATATGTATACCATCATTGCTTTACTTTGACAATGATCTTTTCTTGACAGCTCCTCTGGATCATTGCTTCCACTATCATGATAGGATGTTATAACATTCTTTGATCACTGTACTTTGACTCACTTCTATGACTATTATAATGCTTGTACTGTTCTGATGCATTTGTATTACAACAAAACCTTCACTCATTAAGTATGTGATGCAAAGGTAGGGGTTGTTCAAATTTCTCAATCTATTAGGACACTAGTTTTGTACTCCATCACTTAGATACCCTTGACACACTACTTGGGTTTTGTGGCTTGGACCTTCTTTAGATTTTGGAACAATATCTTAGGTTATTGTTCACATACATGTTTAGGCAGCGACATCACAAAAAAACCTTTGGAGACCAACTTCAATGTCATATGCTCATCCTTTGTGTTTAGGACTGCTCTCATTGATTGGTCAAAATCTCTCTGTTTCTTCCACTATCATTTCACATTGCTATTTTTTATTGTCTCTCAATGTCATTCTTCATTGTCTTGACAGTTTTATATATCCTTGTGGTCATGATCATGACTATGACTTGCAACTCATTATTTCAAAACAAAGAACAAAAATTGCAGTCCCACAAATACCCTACCCGCACAAGTTTCCATTGGTCAAGATTGCCTTGTGGGAAAGAGTTCATATGAACAAATCAATTTTTTGAATTCATTTGACACCCTAGAGCTTCCTCCAATTTTTTTCCTTGACAAGCAAGCGACTGTTGTTTTCTGTCAACAACAAGTTACAACCCTTCCGCACATGGTATTTACTAGATTTCTCTAAGGCTTGCCACATTATCTCATCTTGACCATTTCTTAGCTAAGCATTCCTCTCTTTTAGCACCTAGGAAAGCTATTGTCTGGACCAAGATTATCTATGAACCATCTTGAAATTAAAATGTGCATGCTCTGTCTGGTGTTTATGTTTATGACATAAACATTTTTTATTTATTTTGTATTGTAATTTTTGTTTTAGCTTTATAGGATTTCACATGTTTCTTTGAAGCTCTGCCAGATATTTTGTAGTGATTTAGTTTGCATATTGTTTTTGATGGATTAATCTGACATTGCAAAATTCTCTAAGATATGTGTATGTAGTATATAAACATATAATTCTAAATCAGAGAGCTCTGATGCTCACAATCAAAGCCGGTCACTTTATGTTTCAAGTGTCACCAGAGGTTGGTCACTCTATAGAAACCATTACCCTTTATACTAACACAAAACCATATAAACATGTTCAATGTACATTACTATTTAACTAATAGTTCTTTGTTCAATGTCTAGTGGTAGATGACTTCATTCAGCCAACACTTTTTCCAAATGCTCTGTATTATTAAACAAAAGAATAGAGGAATGAAGCCAAAAGACCAGGAACACCAAATTTATCACTGACCTAATGCTGAATCCGCATCTAATGTGAAGAGAGTAAGATTTCATTTTATGACTGTAAATCTGTGTCTCAGTCTAGGGACAGGGCAGTCAAGAGAATTTTGGTTTATGGTTTTATAAAAAACATTTGAGAACACAATTTTAATGATCTAATGATCATTTGAAGGTCAAATATAACATTTTCTAAGCATTGGGAAAGTGAGTTTGAGTGGGGAGTTAAGAAAACCAATAATCCCTTGTGTACATCATGCCAATTAGGCCTAGAATTGGAACGTAACAGTCATGTTGGAGTCTATCTTTTCAAAGGAACATATATTAGTTCTTAGGTATGATTTAGAACCCTTTAAAGGGTATCCAAAAAGCTAATCACAGTCAGAAGTTATGGCCAACATCAAGAGTTGTGTATGACAGTTCTTTTATGAAGACCTCCACAAGCATATGATAGAAACCAACTTTAACTTGGTTGCAAGCTTGATGAGTGATCAAATCATGTTTATCTCTTTCATCTAATCTTGTTAGATGCCTTAATAAAGCCATGTGAAGGTCTGGAGTCTCAGAGGTGGTTTGTAGTCTTTGGAAACTTGTTGCATTGAAGAGTCTTTGAGGGTGTTTTGAGTGATCAGTCAAGACCCAATCTTGAAATCTTGTACAAACCTATTGTTTTCCAACCTGGTCTTGCATCAGTAACTTGCTTTCACAAGGCAAAAAGACAACAAATGATCAAATCATGATCCTATCCCTTTACCAAACCTTTTGGTGCAGGAGCACCTTTGCAATATTTTGACTCCATCATGTAAAACTTGATAGGTTGATTAAATTTTGGTGTTCCAATATTCTATTAGGGTCCTGCAAGTCATTAGAGTCATGTTTTGCAAACAAATGTGGACAATGTAAAGTTGTCAACAAATATTGATTAAATTGCATAATTATGTAAAGGTTGTATTAGGAAGTTGAAGGAACATTTGGGCTTTTAGGTCATTTAGAGGCAGTTAGAATATTGAAAGTCAGTTGTTTTTCCTTTAAACAGGCTTTTATATGCATTGTAACTTTGAGGGCGATTGGAATGAGAAGATATAACAAAGGAAATCTCTGATTTTAAGCAATTTCTACAAAAAATCTGTGTTTCCAGACATACGTGTTGTGACCTTTTCACACATCACCCCATCCAAGATGGGGACCCCCTAATTTGTGCTCCATTCTGGTCTTTTGGCTTTGGTTCTCTCTATCTCTGATCTTTTGTCCTTCCAGGGTGTCCTGTCGTTTGACCTAGATTGAAAAGATAGCTAAGTCTGCAAAATTAGGGTTTCTATCCTTCAGGCTTGTTTGAGGTCAAACTGAGTTATCCAGGTAAAATCTAAGTTCAGCAGTACAGTTAGAAGACCCAAGGCAGGATCCCATTGAAATCTTATTGAAATCTGACAACTTACTATTTTTAGTAAGTACCTTATTTGAGGTCTTTTCCTCAGGATTTTGGGATTCTAACTACTTTAGCACATTCAGGCAGCTTCAGAGTGCCTACGCATGAAATTTGAACAGATTCAGACAACTAGCTATTTTTAGCAATTCTGCCTTCGGAGGCTATTTTCAAGGTTTAAACATACGATTCTCCAATGCATGACTGGAGAATGGATCTGGGTTCTTCAAGACCTTCACGATGGTATAGCATGCAAACTAAGATAAGGACTTTCAGTGGTTCAACCTTCAAAGGCTATTTTTAGGGTTTGCATGCAGTGATTTTCAGTGCATGTCCGGATATTCTATATGGGTTTTGCGAGAGCTTCGCAGTGGTATGACATGCAAACAGAATGAGTTAGTTTTCAAGGACTTACTATTTTTAGCCAGTGCCACCATGTTGACCAATTTTTTGGGTTTTTCGAGATCCCACGAGCACTGTGACATGAAAACTCATTCGATATCCGATTGACCACTTTTCAGACACTTACTATAAATAGCAGTTTCAGCCCAACAGTTACCCAACACTTCAGTCCAGCAAGCAAAGTGACAAACAGTAGAAATCAAGGGAATCGGGAGCAGTCCAGAGCACATGCAAGTCAGATTAGGGTTTCCCCTGCTAAAATAGATGGAACAAAATGCAGAGATGTCAAAATGAAGCATGCCACCGGGATCAGCATCTTTCAGGCTGTCTACTGGCAAAATTTGAGCACGATCTGAATACTTACTATTTTTAGTAAGTCATCTCATGGCTATAAATATCACGTACTGTGCTAGAGACAAATGTGAACAGGTCACTCATAGCATCAAGAACAAGTGGAACGAATTTCAGAGCAAACAGACACATAAATTGATCAATTTTAGGGTTTGCTACAAATAGCAAATGGCTAAAAATAGCATACCAACATGGACAAAGGATATAAACAAGATGGCAAGGCCAAGTGGAGGCACAGCCATGCCTGCTCTAGCTCAGAACGGGATGAGATGCAAGGAAACCCTAATTTCTCTGAGTTTGCTAAAAATAGAAAGCCAAGGCATGGCTAGGGCATTGGAAAGTTATAAGAGGTGAAGAGCCACTAAATGTGGGCGAAATTCCTTCTACCCCCCCTAAACGCGCCCAAGCATGGAAGCTACCAAGGTGAAATGCGCCCAAGGGAGGTGAAAGGTCATAAAGGGTGTGGGAAATTCCTCCTACCCAAGGAAAATGCACCCACAAGTTACTCTTACCCAAGGCAAATGTGCCCACAAGTTAATCTTACCCATGGTAAATGCGCCCAAGGGGGGGCCACAGGAGGTAAAACGTTGAAAGGTAAAAGAAAAAGCGCCAAGGTAAAGGAAGTTTCCCTCTTGACACATGAAATGCGCTTGGAAGTGGAAGCCCACCATGCAATATGCACCCAAGGAAGGTGAAGGGTCACCATGGGTATGAGAAATTCCCCTTCACACCCCTATTTGCGCCCAAGAGAGGAAGTTGACTAGGCTATATGCACCCTAAAGTGGAAGTGTCATGTGTGAAATGCGCCCAAGGTGTTTTCCTCCTCCACATGCTATATGCGCCAAGGGTAAAGGTAAGGCTAGGGGTGGCATGATTTTGAAAAAGGCTAAGGCTAGATAATTTTCCCCCTCCACATGTGATACACGCCTAAAGTGAAAGTTGATGCACAAGGTGAAGTACGCCCCTCATGGGTAATCTAAAATGAATTTCCTGGAAATATTTCTTAAGGTGAAAAGAATTGCTAAGGCATAGAGAAGGATAAAATGGAAGTGGACATGCTCAAATGCACCCTTCAAGGGTAAGATGATTAAATTTAAATTTTATAAGGCATTTTCTAAAGAGAAAATAAGAAATGGACCTAGGAGGTGATGTTAAAATTTCCAGAGACAAGATGAGATATGCCAGATAGAGGGAAAATTCTTCAGGAGAAAATCAAAGAATAATGCCAAGGCAGAGAAACTGGAGATTGTAGGTGTGGAAGACATCCGAAGTGAAGAGAAATAAACCTTAGTCATTTTATTATTTTAAAATAATAAAAATTAAAAGTACCCCTTCATCCGGATACACATGAAAACGATGAGTTCTGAAAAGAATTTTCTTCTGGGTATTGAACGTTTTCGATTGCAAGATGGTTTGAACTTATTCCACGCCTTGCCCACATCATTTTGGTGGATATTTTTCCTAGTGTCTGCTCTGATGAATTTCCTAAGGAAAATTTGAAGAATTTCTCTAAGGCAAACAAATAAAATGAGTAAATTTACTAAAACGTTCGTTGGAAGATTGAACTGGATAAAGTTGCCAAGGCAAGGATGAGATAAAGTGACTTAGCCAAATGAATTTGAAATTGTTCAAGGATGTGAGAGATTTAATATTTTAAAGAAGCAAATGTGATGAAGCACGCCTATGTAGAGATGATGAAATTCATAATTCTAGAAGCTTGAGATTTTGATGCTTCAGATGACAAGTGTTACGACTAGAAAAGAGAGGGAAAATGAATTCAAAAATGTGCTAAGTATAGCCTCCCTAGGATTTGGACTTGGCTATAATATTCTAAATCTTCTCCATATTTTTTCACAAGTTGTTGAATGAAAGCACTTTCTGAAGCTGAAGTACAAATTTGTAGAGGTATAGGACCCTCAAGTTGCTGAAGAATTCAAAATTGTGAAAGAAGCTAGAGGTTGCTAAGAAGTGTGACTTGGCAAGAGGTTGAGCTGACTAGGGCGTGGCTAAGCAAGTTTGAAGTTGTTGAAGCTGCTGAAGTATAAATTTTTTAAGAAGTCCCAAGTTGCTAAGAGGTCTTGAGGTTGTTGAGGAATACAAATTTAGAGTCTTGACGCTATAGTTGCTGAAGGCACGACTTTATGAGGAGGTTTCATTTGCCTGCTGAGGTACGAAATTAAGTCTAGACATTTGGGAATTGCTGAAGTACGAATTCCCAAGCTTGCTAAAATACGCATTTAAAAAAAGCAAGCAAGTTGCTGAAAGTACATTTTGGAGGAGAAGTGCAAACTTGAAAAGAGAAGTTTCATAACTGCTACAAGTACATAAATTTCACAGAGACTTCTAAAAACGTTGAAGTAAACAAGAGTGTTGAGGTTTCCAGCTGAAAGTGACAAATCATTGCAGCCTTTTTATTTAAAAATCTATTGACACCCTCAATGATGATTATTTTATTATTTTAAAATCTTGTTTTCTAATAGCTTTTGTCCTTCCAGAATGGCTGAATCAAGCAGAAGAGCTGTAAGCAGAAACAACCACACTGAATCCGCAAAAGCAAACACATCAAGACAAGCGGTGATCAAGAAGTTGAGCAAGTCCTTCTTGCTGGAATCAAAATTTTCATCAAAGTTGGGCAAGCTAGATGACACAAACTTGGGTTCATTCAACCTGGAGGCATTCAGAAGAAGGATAATGGGGACTGGAGGCCATCACCCATAAGTGACTTCACATAATATTGTTAGGAGCGGATTGTATGTAGCTTCCAGTTTTCCACCAACTATTCAGTGTCCAAAGCTCATCATAGAATGTGCCAACCACTACAACACAGAGTAGAGAATGATCACTTCGCCAGATGGCAAGATATTGGCCAACTTGACACCTGAAGCAATCAGGGAAGCATTCGGGATTCCAGTTCATGAGAATATGATCTATAAAACAAAGGAAAGGGCTGAAAGAATGTATTCATCCACAACAGACCGGTGTGCTGATTTGATAAATACCAGGTGGATGATCAAGCCCAAGCCAACTCGTACAAAATTACCCAAAAAAATAATCTTAGAGGATTTGAGACAAGAGTTTGGTGATCTGATAATGATGTTGAGCAGAGTTGGAGGATGTCCCCAAGCGTTCATCTTTGAACCTTAGATGTTTTATTATCTCAACTTGGTGCTAGAGGGAAAAGATCACATGGATTGGGCACTGATGATCAGTGACAACATACACGAGAAGCTCTGTGGTGTGAGGAGAACAAAAATGATTTACATGGGCTCTTATATTATCTATATGTTGGCTCACATGACGAAGTATAGGGGAATCTCCTACAAAGAACCAATTGATTGTTGCTCCCATCAATTTAAGATACATGAGGCTTGTCCACAGTTGCATTTGACAAGCACCACCAACTACAAAAGGGTCAATGACGCCTTCACTATGCACATAACAAGGACCTTGCAGCAAAGAACCCATCATAGAATATCCAGGGAAGCACAAGAGTTGATTGAGAAATTCGGGTGTTGGTTTATCCAATTTATGAAGTTCACTTACATAAGGTTGCAAGGATTCTCTTCTTATCCTTATAGATTGCCTCAGTATCCCACTAACAGAATAGTGATGCTGAAAATATCTAGGCAACTTATTGCCTATGATAAGATTCAAAAGAAGAAGAAGAAAGGTGGACTTGGATTCCCAATTACCATGGGGAATTCAGATGAAATATGCCCATCACTACAAGCAGCTAGGGAGGTAGAAAATGAACTCCAATTCTTCCACCTTTCCTACCACACTAGCAGACACCACTACGATCCCCACAGGAACATCAGATGGATATTGTCAGAAGAGTTCAGGCATAAGGCACAGATCGAAGACTTTTGGGCCAGTGCAGTGAATGAGATCGAGATTAGGAAGAGAATGTTCTCTCGGATACCGTTGGTAATGATCAGGGAGTGTGAGATCGCCCCCATGCCAGATCAGTTTGAAGAAGACATAAACGTTGTACAGGCTGACTATGAAATAGTGAGAGATATGCCCCTACCACTCCCAGATTGGTCAGAACCAAAGATTACCAACTTGGATACACTCTGTATCCCAGTATTAACACTCACACAGAGTTGGATAAAGAGGAATATCAGCCGACTTAAGGGAAGATCAATTCCCCTTACATATAATTTGATGGGAGATCACAAATTGCCAACAACCAGATAGAGAAGGTAGGTGGATCATACTCCAGAGCCAAGAGGAAAAGAGCTAGTTCAACCAGAGCCTTTGGTAGTTGAGGAATCCAGGCATACACCATCTCGGACACATTCTTCGAGTATGCAGGAGGTATCACTATTTGCTGATCAGAGGGAGAGATTGGATGTAGAGCAGACAGTGCAAGTGGCAAGTCAACCACCTCGTAGAGAATTAGTGGGCCAGAGCATCAACATGTCCCGAGAAGACAATCAACAAGAAAATCAGCAAGAGACAGATGAGGGGATGGCCACAAATACTCAGTTTCAGCAAGAGATTGAGGCAGCTCTCGAGGATGATGCCACTTCAGATCAAGATGCCCAGAGCTCAGGGGACACTGAGCCTCGTCAGGATGATGGCAGGAGAGAAGTTCATGAGGTAGAGGTCAAGGTTGAGCAACCTTTTGTTCTATCAGATATGCGGCAGGAGGTGCCAGAATGGCTAAGGGATAGGATGAGACGTGATCCTGTAGATGAGACTGATCCTGCAGTTGAGATGGAGGAGTTGTTGCAAAGGATCGGTGTACCTCCAATGAAGAAGGCCAGGAAGTTCTCCAAGATATCAACAGATGAAGATGGATCCCAAACTTTGCATATGGTAGTGATCGGGATGAGGCCATTCCAGAAAATTATGTGATTACAACTATGGAACTTGGC
This sequence comes from Sequoiadendron giganteum, assembly GCA_007115665.2. Classification (NCBI taxonomy): domain Eukaryota; kingdom Viridiplantae; phylum Streptophyta; class Pinopsida; order Cupressales; family Cupressaceae; genus Sequoiadendron; species Sequoiadendron giganteum. Next base: position 250,564,348 of record CM021104.1, on the reverse strand, counting down.
CGCCCTCCTGGAGCATAGGTAGTTGAGGAGTGCGATCATTCCTATCAAGCACTCAAGGATAGATTTTCCTATGTTGAGGGAAAGTACAAAAAGTTGAAGGTAGAGCACAAGACACTGATTGGCTACATGCATCACTTGTCCCATCCTTGTGGGCAAGAGAATCTGGCAATTCAGCTTCCAGCTGAATTTTCCAGGGAGTCAATCGGTGGGTTAGATGATTTGAAAAGAATGACACAACAGGTAGACAAGTGGGTTGCCAATGTTCGTGTAGAAACATAAAAGTTTATGGAGAATCTTGCATATGCCTATGGGCAAGCCTACGATATTATGGCAAGGATGGATGTAGTTAACCATGCTTGGGGTGAAGCTCGTATCTATCAGATGAGAGTCGTTCTCTGTTTAGGGGCTTTGATGAGCATACCTCTTTAGACTTTGGTTGAGGGAGGTGTTATTCAACAAGGGGATAGATATGACTTCGCTGAATGGTACTCATCAGTAGTCATAGGCCGAGGATTCTATGATGTATCACAGATAGATTCTGTTAGGGTCAGAAAGGCCATGACGAATATCTTAGATGGAGTTCTCAATACATTAGAGGCAATCTTTGCCAAGAGGTTGACTTCTGAAGAGGTAACTGCAGATGGATTGAAGAACAGATTAACACCATTCTTTTCTGAGGTGAAGACCTTCACACAGGATGATTTCGAGAACACTTCTACGTTCTCCAGCATCATACAGAACACCCAGGATTCCCTTGTTGCCTGGAAGAAATCTTGTGCCCCAACATGGGCAAACGGTTACAGTTTTAGAATTCCAGTTGGATCACATTCCTCCCATTTCAGATCAAGAAGTTGAGGCAGTATTGGCCAAGTTCATCAGATTTGCAGCCAACGAGAAGGAGAAAGGAAGTTCCCTTCTGGATGATGACCTTCTGGAAGGGGATGACGTGCATTTATGGAAGATAGTGGTTCATTGATTAGGAGTGGAGAACATTCAGCGCATTCATTGCCCCACTCCTCTCAGTGGCGATTTTTAGAGCTAAAACCCTAATCAGGGCTTAGGTGGCTCAATCTGAGCCTTCCATTGTATTTGAATCTAAGCCATCCACTGGACTGGGCTACATATAAAAGGGGTATTCCCCCTCATTTTTAATATTAGATATCAGAGTTAGACGAAAATCAAAGATAGAGTTGAGCTAGTTAGAAGTTAAAAGTAGAGCTAGGAGTTAGCTTAGTTTGGAAAGGAAAGAAAAACTTTCCCTTTGAAGGTTTTTATAAAAGATTGTTGTGTGAGACTCTCATAATATAAGGATTTTCATTGATTGGTGATTTTATCTTGCATTGTGGGCAGTTGATGAGATCATTTCATCTTTCCAATTCAAGTAGAGTAGAGTAAATTAGGCTTTGTTTTTATGCAAGTAGTGTTAATTGTGGAGTGTGGCATTGGTTTGAGAAAATCTTCCTTTATCCATACCACTGGCGGGCTTGCTGACAGTAATTCTACCCCTGCGTGGTCAACTAGAATGTCCATTACCTAACTTTGGTTGTGATTCGTGTGTTCACCTGCATCGTTGTGATGGGGTGCACATGTTGAATCACAATTTGAACATCTTATCCATCCTTTGAAGATTGCACCAACTTTGTTAGAGTTGTCCAAAGGGGAGACGAAACAAAGTTTGGTTTAAAGATTGTTAAAGCCTATCCTCACATTCCATCTTTAGAGATAGATTGTAGATCCCCCATCCCTATTCCCTTTGAATTCAGTATTTCCCAGTCCGTTCAAATACTAGAGCATCATAGTCAAAACCCTTCATCTACTTGACAAAAAAAAATTGAACAATTACGTAAGTCCCCTTGGAATACCCAGCATATTCACATCAACCAACTGTGTCTATTCACAATAAAAGGAACCTTGGAGTTGAATGCATGAACTTTCACACAATCTTAGCATGCGAAACACTTTGATCAAGAGAGAATAGAGTGACCATTGGACATTTTATTTTGTGTTGGTGTTGTCATAAAACACACGTCAACAATACGTATGGATTGTACAGACTATAAAATGTTCAAAATTACTTGTAAATGTCATTGCCTTCAATAACCTTTCATTTGGCACAAATTTCATGCATTTTGGTTATTCCTTGAGCAAGATATTGAGTTTTTTGTGAAAACTATCAAAACCCTTGCTAGGGTAAATAGTGAGGTTACAAAATTAAGTTTCTCCCATTTCAGTCAGTGGAACAATCTAAATCTTTGTAGGAAGACTTGTTTTTATATATTCCTTCATATTATAGAGCCTCATACCAAAATATAATGTTTATCATAGGGAAAAATGAAGCCTTAGGTCTATAATTTTGCTTAAAATCTAGAAAATGTCTATGTACAAAGTTGTCTTGAGATATTCGATGATGGTGAATGAGTTTTCTTGAACCCCATTTGATTCTTAAGGCTGTTAAGGGTAGTTTGAGTCACCTCCAATGAGGGGTTGGTCTATTTATATGTTTGTGGCCATTTCTTATTGACTGTCCAGTGAAGACATACTGGTGAAAGTCACAGTTTGACAGTGAAAAGTGATTATTTTGTGTTCTGATGAAGTGGAAGGCACTCTACTTGGGTGAAAGCATTATAATGGGTTGTGTTGATGTAATTATATCCCTCTTAGAGAATATTTGGTGGTGTGGTGTTCTTTTGTGTACTGATCTTTCATGGTAGCCTTGTGACAATCACATTATGGAATAAAAAAATGAAGGTTCTAAGTAGAAGCTTGTTGAATTACCATGTATAAAGGTTTAGAGAAAGTCTAATCAAGTAGTGTAGGCATATTTATATTTGTTTGTGGTATTTTTAAGGATGAATGGGCTTGGAAATGGGGAGTTATATATTGAGGGGGTCTAATTAGGCCTAGTTGTGAATTAGGACAGTCCACTTTTGAAAATACTTAAGATAGAGTTGTGTATGTTGGAGAAAGGGTTTGGGCCAGCGTTATAAATGTTGTCTAAGGTGTTTTGTGGAATAATTTTGTGGTTATGAGTTGTGTTCTTAGTTTGGTGCCTTGTAAACAGGATTTTTTGAAGAAGGTTTGAGTCCTAGTTGAAAGGATAGTAAGAAATTGATTGAGTTTTGTTTTCAGTCAGTTTGAAAAGTTGGAGAACCAATATTGTGCCATGTTGAGTCATTGATTTGTGAAGATCTCCTAGGAAATTTGAAAAAAAATTGGGATCTTGATAGGTCAGTTAAGAGGGATCTTTAAAATCAAGTTGTAAAGGGATGGTGATTAGGAACAATATTGGCAAAATTGCCATTTTAGAGTATAACTAAATGTGGTTAAAGTGGTTTTTCGGTTCTAAGAGGCAGTTGGAGGATGTTGGAGGGAGTTATTAGGATTCAAATATGCCTCTCTTGGTTGAGGCAAGTTTTTTGAAAAAGTTTGGAAGGAGTTTCAAATAAGAAGTTGTTGTTTTTTGAGTTTTTCATAAAGAAATTGTTGATCCCATACGTTGTACGACTTGTACATGTTGTTCCACACTCCAAGAATATAATGGTTGGATAGATAATTGAATAAAATTTATTGTGGAATTGTAATGGTGTGATTTCATTAATAATTGAGTGAGATATCCCCATTTTACTACTAGGTGGTCTCAAACCCCATGTTTTTCCTGTAGAATTTGTTGATCCCGTACTTGGTATGGTTTGCACTTTTGTTTTATGCTTGAAGAGTGTAATGGTTGGAAATGTAATTGAATAAGATTTCTTTTTGAGTTGTATTGGTGAGATTTAATTGAGTAATAAGGCAGATATCTTAATTTTACTCCCGGGTGGTCTGAAAACCCTTAAAATCAAGGTTTTGAGCAAAATATGGATGCATCTTCCATTCCCATGCTGTAACATTGCCAAATATTGGTGGGATGGAAGGTATGAGGGTGTAATATTATCTCCTAGAGGTCTTAGAGAATGGTAGGTACTTTGGAGGGAAATGGTTCAATGTTTTGGCTTGACATCTCTATGTGGCAAGCCCATTTTACAAGCAAAAAAACGTGAGTTTTTGCTTGATTTTGAAGAATCTGTTTGAAGGGCACTTAGGAATGATGGTAACAGGTGTGGAAAACCTATAGGAGTTCATTTTTTGGCTTTGGGGTGAAGCGGAGAGCCTAGGTAATCAAGACCCAGGTGTAGGTCTATGAATTAGGCCTCTTGGAGTAGTAGTAGAAAGGGCCATTGTGAGTGATGCATTGATAGTCAAGAGGAAAGGTTTTGGAACTTTGTAGGGGTCCATTTTGGATGTCTGAATCCATAGGTTTGGTGTCTGGAAAGTCCTCCATGTGGGTTTTATATTGACTATCCTACCAGGTAAGGCTACTAGCCTTTTGACAAAAAGGGGTCAAAATCACCATAGTGTTGGGTGTTTGTTGAAACCTAAGTGCTAGAGGGTATTTGCCATCATAGTTGGGTATTTTTTGTCCCTGCTACTCTGCATCATCAAGATAGTAGGTGGATTGGCTAAAGAGTCATGGGAAGACCCTCAAACCTTCACACACAAAAAAAATAGTCAACAAGTTATTTTTTATCCCACACAGAATGTTAGATTTAGGCCTCAATAACAGATGAAAATGGAAGTGTATACATATATTTGTAAGAAACCACAATCTTAAGCCATGATAGACTTGTGGCAAGAAAATAAAGTTTAGAAAATAATGCAGAATATAGAGATCAGTGTTCTAACTTGTTGATTTCTTATTCAAAAACTGAACCATCCTCTCCTCCACGAGGAATTACATTGCTTTTTAATAGTTTCAATTTCAAACCACCACTCAGAACTGACCAACCACCTAAACTACCTTTCTTAAAAAGGCTTTTAACCCTTTACATTGCTAATTATGCATCCTTTACTAATGACAACTTTATATTTGCAACTTAGACTCCCAAAGACTCAAACTACATTAAATGGTTCATATGAACCTTATTACATCATGAATGGTCTCATGGACCTCATTCAACACAAAATGACTCTTTCTACCACTAACTCCCAGACCAACCCTCATATAGTGCATTTTGCAATTACATGATTTAGGTGCTCATGCGCCACATTTATATGCTTGAAACACACTTTCACACCCCAGTAGTTGCATATTTTACTAAGTGTACAACACATGTATATGCTTGAAAGATATTTTCAAGCCAAATTAGCCATCCTTAAGACCCTTGTATAATTTTATTGGAGGCCTTTATTTATTATTCTTTTCATATGTAGCTACTTGAACCTTAAATGACATAGTTGGTGTAATCACTCCACTTTCGTGCTCATTGAAGTTTAGTATTAAGCTGCTTGGATATATTCTACTAAACAATAGTTAATATGGAATGCTTGTTGACATTTAAATTGTTGATGTGTATGCACAAGTAGGCTGATGAGAATGGGTTTGTAGAAAGATCAACTACTAGTATGTTGAGTGGAAAGAAGCTTGCTTCTCCAAACACGGTGAGTTCTATGATGACCTCAATGACCACATTTTAACGTATTTTATGTGTTCTATGGTATTGAATATTAAATCTTACAATTTTTTATTTGTCTAAATGAGATATTGATTGAGCTGCATGTAGCTGTTGTAATCTAAAGAGAAAATTGTACAAGTTTATTAGTTTATGTTATTCATGCATAAATTTTTTTTGGAAGCATTTATGCAATTTCAGTAGGAACATGGATGAAGTGCAACTTTTGAGCATCATAAAAACTCAACATATCTTCCAAGGATTGTTGTAGATCAGATATAATAAAAGTTGAACGCCATGCTTTGGATTTATTTTTGGCTGCCTTGTGCATCCTTTTTTACTAATCTCCTTATGTGTGGATGGAAACTAACCCTATACCTGGTCAAATCATTTTGTCAAAATGTTAACTTCAAGTTTATAAGCTGAATTGAAATTTTGAAGAAAAATTAACTATCATCCATAGGTTTTGGATAAGAAGTTCTTTTTTCCTGGTTTTTGACTCCTCACACCTTGGCAAAAATGTCCGTTTTGTAATTTTCTCTTGTTTTCTATGTTATAAGGCAGGTTTGTAATAAGGTTACTAAACAATAGTTAATATGGAATGCTTGTTGATATTTAAATTGTTGATGTGTATGCACAAGCAGGCTGATGAGAATGGGTTTGTAAAAAGATCAGTTGCTAGTATGTTGAGTGGAAAGTAGCTTGCTTCTCCAAACACGGTGAGTTCTATGATGACCTCAGTGAACACATTTTATCGTATTTTTTGTGATCTATGGTATTGAATAATAAATCTTACAATTTTTTATTTGTCTGAATGAGATATTTATTGAGCAGCATGTAGCTCTTGTAATCTAAAGAGAAAACTATACAAGTTTATTAGTTTATGTAGTGTAATATAATATAAGTTGAATGCCATGCTTTGGATTTATTTTTGGCTACCTTATGCATCCTTTTTTACAGACCTTGCAAGATTCAAGCTAACATAATTTAAACCATATGCGCAAAAAAGTTGCATGATAATGTAGTGTTTATATTTGTGGCCTTTGTATTTGATTAGCATGAAACTAATAGTAACATTGTAAGCAATGCTATGAGTGTTGGTTTTTTAGTAAATTAGATTGATGAATGGTTCTTGGAATTTATTCTTACTCTAATCCCTCCTCCCCATTCTCTTTCTGGTTGACTTTATACCCTATGGATGATAATATTCATCTAGACTATCAAGCCTCTTGATAGCAAAATTGTGAGATTGCTAAGGTAATTTTCAGGGTAAAACATTCATGAGGTATCATTGCAATTATTTTAACACACACATGCAAGTACTATTTAAGTAAGTAATGGTTGTTTTATTATGCAAAAAAGTGTAACCAATACCTATGTTTTATTATGCAAACAAGGGTAATCAATTATTTTAATATAATGTGTTTTTTTTTTTCTTTTTGCAGAAATGTATTGATAAACTCAAAGAAGGGGATATAGTTAAGGTGTTGGATCCATTAGATGGTGATGTTGTGGGTATTGGGCGGATTCACTCCCTATCTATTATACATGGAGTCAACTTGAAAGGAACAAGGGATGCAAATGTAAACATTTTAAAGGTCACAAGTAACATACCCCTTGTTTATGAAGACAAAATAGATGGAGTTGTTCGTCTGAAAGAGAAAGAGGGAACCTTCACACGGTGGCCACTAAAGTATTTGCAAAAAATGACATAGTTGAACATATTTATCATGTACTAGTTGTTAGACATCTTTGCTCACTATTTTATGTAGTATTTTGAATATGTTGTTCATGGATCTTAATTATCATGGTGTATTTAAAAGAGTTGGAAACTCTTAGACAACTTTGAAATCTTATAACTCTCGATATATATATATATATTGATATATATTTGCATTAATTTTTTTTATTGTAGATTACCTTTATTTATCATGATGTTGAATCAATTTTTTAATTCTAGTATGTTATAGCTTGTATGCATATGCAATATTTTTATTTACTTTTATGTTTTAGTTCAAATTTAATGTTATGTTATTTTTGCATTATAAAATTTATGGTACTTAATAAATTATTCATTTCATGATTATATTTACCAATTAATGGAAACTAGTAAATAAATTGACTAAATTAATGACCAACTATATGAATAAATTAATGATTAAATTAATGATTAAATATGACTAAATGACTAAATATATGACTAAAGTAATGACTAAAATAATGATTAAATATATGACTAAATATATGACTAAAGTAATGACTAAATATATGACTAAATAAATGACTACCATGACTAAATAAATGACCTAGTTAACAACAATTAATGACTAAATTAATGATTAAATATATGACTAAATTAATGACTAAATATATGACTAAATAAATCACTAGCATGACTAAATAAATGACAGTTAATAATTAATGACTAAATTAACGACTAAACCAATGACTAAATCAATGACTAAATCAAGACCAAATCAATGACCAAATTAATGAGTAAAAATCAGACTAAATAAATGACTAAAATAGTTTAGTCATAAATTTGGTCGTGTTATAAATGACCAGCAATAAACTACTAATGGTCATGTGACCAAAATTAGTCATTTATATGCAATTTTTAGTAGTTTATTTAGTCATATATTGTTGTTTGTGTACTAGTGAATTTCACACAAATGCATCAATTATAAGAGAGCATTCAATAATCTCTATGAACTAACAACATGATCATTCATTTTCTATTCCCACATTGATAATCTCAATAAGACATGCAAAAGAAATCTTCAAAACCACATGGGGCCATTCTAGCAATCACTAGCACAAGGAGGTAAAGCACAAGACCAACCCTCACAAAACCACTCCCCCACAAGACAGGCAAGGGCAGGAAACAACATCATTTGTTGCCATCCACCACACCCAACACACCAAGTAGGTATCAACCATAAGCAGGGATCCCAGTGCTGCAACATGGGCTCTACCTCTAATTTTTCCTTTGGCTCTACCTCTAGGGCATCCTAAAGGAAACTAGGAACACATCAAAATACGTCATCACAAGGATGACCTATACACTATACTAAGGCATGAAAGCTAGTAAATCAAGAATATAAAAAAAAGTAATTTAACAAGCTCACGCCACACATGCAAAACACAACATAACATAGAAGGCTCATGCACGCTAGAGCTCACAATGTGTGAACATGGGCTCTGATACCAGATGTAACATCCCGCTACGCAACCCATAAGGTTAAGAGCCAAAAGAGGACAAGATAAAAAAAAAATTAAATAAGTAATAACATACACATAAAGTTAATCACCGATTTGATAAAATGACCACAAACATGGCCAAATAAGACCTAAAGGACATCGCAAAGGAGAGGACTAAACCACCCTCTAGGGAGAATCCAACTAGGAGCAAATAGGACAATTCCAAAATTTGCTTTGGAACTTGCTCCTCTACTCTGAAACCTGTGGCTTTGAAACTTGCAGTTTCCGAGCTCACTGGTTAGCAGACAGGGAGTGCAGGTACTCTGGAACTTGCAATTTTGGAGCTCACGAATCAGCAGATAGGGAGCGCAGGTACTCTGGAACTTGCAGTTCTGAAGCTCACTGGCCAACAGACAGGGAGCGCAGGTAATCCGGAACTTGCAGTTTTAGAGCTCACTGATTAGCAGATAGGGAGCGCAGGTACTTCAAAACTTGCAGTTCCGAAGCTCACTGGTCAGCAGACAGGGAGCGCAAGTACTCTGGAACTTGTAGTTTTGGAGCTCACTGGTCAACAGACAGGGAGCGCAGGTACTCTGGAACTTGCAATTTCGGAGCTCACTGGTCAACAGATGGAGAGCGTCGATGCTCCGGAACTTGCAGTTTTGGAGCCCGATACTCCGAAACCTACTGTTCTGGAGCCCGATGCTCTGGAGCCTGTTGCTGCAACATACAAGATAGCAACAGAAGGCTCTGGTGCTTTGGAACCTAATAAAACAAAAGCATGAAGAAAGACTCACATTTATAATTCAAGTATTTACATGAAAATTAAGGAAAGAAAAGCCAATAATAATCTTCATAATAAGAAGGATTCCGATGCCAACACCGGAACCCATAAACCAAATATAAAACATCGCATTTCTTCTCATTTAATTTATGATTACATCTCAAGAGATTACAATATGCATAAGGAGAAGGTATGAATACAAAAACATTTTCATGAACAAGATACTACATCAGGTAAGATAAATACACAAAGGCATGCACATGAATATGTGCGATAAACAAAAATGAGAGAGAAAGATAGAGAGAGTGATCAAATTCCAATTGGTACCCAAACTTGTACGCTAGTCCCCAATGGTGGTGGCAACGCCTCCCTACCATGTGGCTCAAAAGAGTCCACCCCACCGTGCTCAGAGATAGTCACAAGGCCCAAGCAAAAGCAACAAGATAGGGGTAACATAAAGCCAACACTCACATCAGACATGGAGTGAACACATCATACAATGCATAAAACAATTATCATGGTGGGATGATCCCACAATAGTGGTTTACAAATTTTGGCCAAACTGGACACTAAAATTATTATTTTTAATTAAATCTTCACATTCGGGAACCTATAGCGACTAAACCATGAGGAATTTGAAGATGATGCAAACTAGAGTCTCATCACATTTTGTCTGTAGATTCTAAAAATATTTTTTTCAAAATTTTTGGAATAAGATTGCACTTCTTTTTCCATCTCCCATGAAAATTGGTTTTCTTCAGAAAACAACATTTTTAAAAAGTGACGCTCACCGTATACAGCATAACTTTTTTTGTATGAAGGATAAAATTCTATTTTTTTTAAATTTAAATTTGTAACTATGATATCTAGTGCTTTCATTTGGTCTCATAGTTTTTTATTGAATATTTTTTCCTTAATAGAGTTTCGAAGTCAAACCCATTGTAACTTAGACATAGGTGGAGTGTATACAACATAACTCTTTTTGTATGTATCGAAATTCATTTTATTATTTTTTAATGGATCAAGGACATCAATACCCAACAAAAATATTTTATAAAAATTTATTTTAATAATTTGCTATTTTTCCACATGTGCAAAACAAAGAGCTTGATTTTCGGTGAAAAACCTATGTTTAATAAAACTAAAAAAACACATACATAATAAAACCAAAACATATTAAAATTAAATTTTTGGGATAGCTCATTTCGAGGACTACCATAATCATTTAAAATAAATTTTAAATGAATTCATTTGATCCCCCAAAAGGTAAATCAAAATTGATTTTTTATATCAGCATTTTGATAGGTGTAAAGGAGACTCATTTATAGGTATGGTTTAAAACTAGCGAGGTTTTATTCAAGGGGGTTTGATCTAATGTGGTTTGATCAAACCCTCTTCAATTGGAATCCTTAAAATGAAACTTTTAAAGGCTTAAATCATTATATTTTCTAAAAATATGTGATTTCAGCAAAAATCAGTTCCTCTCAGAAATTATAAACCAGCTTTGTGGGATCACCCTAGTGCGACATGGAGAGGTTCATACCATACATGTCAGGTACTACTCAGGATGACTAAGGTGCAAGATACTAGATTACACAATGGATAAGGAGACTCAACCATGCCCAAATCGACACTTCGTAGACGGATAACTCAACGTCCTATAGGTGGATAGGCCTTCTCGAGTGCATCCTTAGCATTTTCAAGTGCCCAAATCCATGCACAGGGAGTCATAAGATTATAAGCAATTTATACCATTGTTTGATTCAATCATCACATGCAAACATTAACCCAACTACTACTTTCCTTTGCAGCCACTTACGGGCCACTCTATAGGGCCACCCCAAATGACCTCGACTTAAGCCCATCTCGTTTAACCAAATGAGGGATTCAAACAAAAGAAAATAAAAGAGAAAGCCATAATTTTTTGACCAAGAAACCATTTAAAACAACCAAGATAAGATTGCTATAAGAAGACTAATTTAATAGCAAAAACATATCATGAAGAAGAGGCATCAAAATTACATAGAAATTCAAAGTGCCCGGATTAAATTTCTGACCTAGACCTAGTTCATATTTTACTATTTCAAATTGAAAACCACCTTCAAATTTTGATTTTAGAATCAAAACGAGGTGTTGTTTAGAGAAATGTCATTTTGACAAATTGGGCAAGAAATACATACAAAATCAAAAGTGCCCAGAATTCGAATTGGACAAAAACCCAATTCATATTTTTCTATTCCTAATAGAAATCCACCTTTAAATTTTTGGTTTTAAGACAGAAAGACGTTGTTGTTTCAGAAAACGCCATTATGGCCATATGGGTAAGAAAATCATGGAAAAATAAAAGTTCTTAGAAATCAAATTCACGAAAACCCAGTTGAGATATGGGCAAGTGGACATAGAATCCACCTTCAAATCACAATTTTATCAAGTGTTTCATGAACAGCAAGAAAAAACATCTAAACCAATGGCGAGAAAAACATGGAAAAATAAAAATGCTCGGATTAAAAATCTGCCAAAGACCCAGTTGAGATCTTGGCGATTTAGCATAAAATCCATTCTTAAAATTCTCTTTCATCATGAGGGTAGTGAGCAACAATTTAAATTTTAAAACACCAGTCATTCTACCTTAAACATACAAAAAAATGAATGGAAGAGTTCATCCCATTTTGTAAATTCAAAACAATATAAATCAGCAAAATACCATCATACAGGAAGAATGAGAGCATGCCCAAATTACTAGTCACAAATATTGAAGAATACCTCAATATGCTCCAAGATGTAAATGGTAGAATGCCCAAAAGTTGAAGACACAACCCAGCTCCAAATCTGGGCAGCAAGTGGAAAGAGGCGCGTCGATTTCACAATCTTCAACCCACGAATTATTCTCAAGAAATCTTCCCCAAACTCAGCTACCCCCAAATCATGGTGTTTTCTTCTCCATGCAAGGAAACAACAGTTTTCTTCTCTCCTCAAAAGATAAAAATAAAAATCCCCCTTCAGAACAAAACTTTCCTTTCTTTTTATATTTTTCCCAAAACCCAAGCAAGGATGGGAAATAAGGAACTGAATAAAATTATTTTTAAAACTTCCCCAAGGAAACAATTAATAAAGGTTGCTAAATAAGCAAAAGTTAAAATTGCACAAGGCTGACCCAAAAGATTAAATAGAATTATGAGGGCTAACAAATTAGATTAATAAAATTGTTTGAAATCATAGAATGAAATGTATCATTCTCTTGCATGATCAATAAAATCAATTAAAAATCACATATATATCAAATCTCGTGAATAAGACAATTCAAAACTCAAATCAATTAAACACAATGGGATACCAAAAATGAAGTCACGAAGAGATTCCCAATAAACCACATCAAGACATACTAGTAAACCACATATGATCGAAGGGTGCTCCGGAAATTACTGTTCGGTAACCGGTTGGTATGACATCAACTCGGAAACACTGCACTAATAAGATACAGTGGGCTAGGGTAGGAGACATTTGGCCTATATGACTACCTCCAGTTACGGCCATCGGGGAAATAAGAGTATGCTCAGGCTTGTGAATCCAAGCGGAGTCGATACTCAGTACCTGCATCACTCCAATTACACGTCAAAGTACATGTACATATAACATATATCATATAATTAAAATAACATCAATCATCAGGAAGAGGGTCATGATATCGTAAGCCTCTCAGATATGAGTGTTACGACATCATCCCTTTCTTATCCCTAATTATACAAAAACAATGATATCATCATTATATAAACATGAGTAAGTAATCCAACATAATGGTTAATCATGATATTCATCAATGTCTAATCTCAATATGATAACATTTATAATGCTAAATCAAAATTAAAATACCATATTACCCAAGCTAGAGTTGGAGAGGTGTTATAAAGGGGTTATAAATCTCAAGAACAACTGAAATGAATTAAAGCGAGAAGTGAAAGCGAATCAACGAGCTCTCCAACAGGAAATCTCGTCCACACGAACATGAAGAAAGCCCAATGGATTTAGGTGCATGCCACCTAACCAAGTGGAACCCAAAGGCCCACCCCCCGTGCTAGGAGATAGTAACAAGGAATCCTAGCCAAGACCATCTACCTCTAGACACAGGCTGATATATAACTGAACCCAACTGACACAGCCAATCACATGTACTACACAAGTACAACACAAGTGCATCATGAGTACAACATAAGTACAACTCAATACAACTCTAACATGGTCAGATTGCTTCCAGATATAAAACAGATCAAGTATGTTATGAGAACCATACATATAATAATCGAATACCAACTATGGTCACATCAGGTATGTTAAGGAAACCATACCCACAAAATCAAATACCAAATGTTGTCCTAGATAAAGTGTCATCACACAGTTCATCATGGGTTGTCCTCTGGGAATCTTCATAGGCTTCAACCCCACTAAGGGTTATCTTGGTGACCTCTACCGAATCTCAGCCCCCATACTTACTCATGCGGAATCAAATACCTTTCATACAGACAAGATAGATGACCTTGCCATTCCAAGCATTCCCACTCATCCCAAGTCTAAACGAGCCCTTGTGTCTATGAGTGAGGCATAATTATCTTGATTAGTGAGAAGTACCACCTAATCTTCTAAGTTTTGTTTTAGTTATCACTTGATTAAACCACCCCCGAAGGTTTCCCAGTTTACCTCTTTGGGCTCTGGCCCCTATGGAAGCCACTCTTCTACTTGACAACACACAATCGAACCAATTACCAAGGGAACCCAAGTGCACACACAACAGATGTTACAACCACTCCAACTCTAGGAGGATACCTAAAAAGAAACTCACTCCAATACTAGAGGTACAACCAAAACAAGGCCACTCCTTACAAGGAGTCACAAATCACATAATCCACTCTTAATCCAAGGAGGCACAAAATATCCCCATTCGTGGAAACCGGGTAGTAACAGATAACTTCCCATGCACTACCCAAGGGATTCACAATAGGGTGACTAACATAATACAACAACCCACATAAAATAAGATCCCCATCTGGAAGACTTGTCTAATTTTATGAGCCAAATTTCCCAAACGATAACAGGAACAGTTCACAATCAAGGCGAGCAAGAAGACGAGAATTTAAATTCTACTTTGGGTTCACTAAACCCATTTCCTCATTACATTCAGTAATTTATTGCATCAATAAAACTGAATTAAAAATACATATTTTCAGATAAGGGAGAAATTTAACACTAATCATTTAATTTCCCTACTTTCTTTTTTAAATAATAATAAACTAACCCTTTATTTCAACTATTCAGAAAATATCATTTTAAAATAGTACTATTGGTCCTTTGCAAAAATACATCGTTTAAAATCATCCATCTTGCTATTAAACACATCTCTTTTAGATCCAATGTTTATCTTTTCGAATATAATATTCTAAAATCATTCTGTCGATTCAACTGTTATGCATTAATCTAAAATCCCTCAAATACATTTAAATCATGACATTAATCAATTCAACATTTTAAAATTTATAATTTCAACTATAGCATAATACTTTAAAATCTTTTCAATTACATTTAAAATTATGCTATTATTTTACTCATCCATTTTAATACATATATATTTAAAAATATACATATTTATTAAAATTATCTTCCCAACTATACAATTATGCAACCCAGCACATATTAAAAACTAAATTGATATTACAATATTATATACCTATAATATCAAATATTATATATATATATATATATTTAATATTATTTTAATATTATAACACATAATATTTAATATTAAAAAGCAAGTTTAATAAAAAAAAATTGTTTTTTTTTTATCTCCCATAAGACCTCGGGCCGTGCATTTTGTCTTAAGGCAGGGGCGGTTGTTTTTAGGCCGCGTGCATAAGGCAATGGCGGAGGGTTAGGGTCGGTTCGTGGTTTACAGGCAGCACCGGTTTGTTTTTGGCCGAGCGCAGGTAGAGGCGACATTTTCTAACAGGGGCGGTGGTTGCTTTGGGTGGCCGTTGCATCCATCGTCAAACCCCACAGTTGGGCGCAGCGGTGTAAACACCACCGACCTAACTATGGGTGTTGGCTATGTATGCAGTCGACCCAGAGTTGGCAGCCGGGGAGTCCGCGTTGGGCGCGTTTCTCGCCCCACGCACTTCCCATGGGGCGCAGTGGGGAGGTGAGCCCCCAACGCCTCCCCAAACACAATTTTTATTATATATATATATATATTTTGGCTTTCACATGAAACCCTACGGATTTCGAAATCCGCGTTTCAACAGGGTACAAAATTTCATTTTATTTTCTTTTGACAGAATAACCCCAAATAACAAAGATGCAATATATATATATATATATATATATATATATATATATATATATATTTGTACCTAGATTCACAATTTCACAAATAAATTGAACAAATAAGTTTCAAAAAGATAATCTGCAGTCAAGAATGCAAGTTTTTCTTGAAGAAATTCATTTTCAAAAAGAGATTTTGTTTCAATTTCCAATAACTTTTCACATGGGTTTCTCTTCCAATTTGACAAAATTTATTTTCTTTCTTTCAACCAGCATACAAAATTTGTAAAACAACTCAAAAATGAAATAAATCCAACTAAAGGAAAACCTGATTCGAGAAGCTTGAGGACTGACAAAGGTGCAAATCCTTCTCCTCATATGCAAGCTCCTACCCAGCAAACCAACTGAGCTTTTCCAAGAATCCAAATCCCAAACCCACAAAACAACAATTCTTTCTCTTTCTATTTCAATTTTTAAAACTTCATAATCCCCCAAATTGTGAAGACAAAAATTCAATAATAGAGAAAATTCTAAAATATCTCCAAAATATCAGTGCAACCACCCTCATCAATTTCATAAAACAGAAATAGCAAATATCTCAATTTTCAAATTTAAGAATTCAAATTTTCTAATTTGACTTTTAAATATTTTTTTTAATTTTCAATTTCAACCAATATGCATAAATTTCCAAAATGAATAATTTAACTTCAACAACATAAATTTAATTAATTAATAAAATAGATTTAATCAATGATCAAATTATTTATTAATCCAATTAAATTAATAATAAAATAAATTACATTTCAACATAAACCAGATAAAGTTAAATGACAATTTAACTACCAAGCATATATTTAAACATTTTTCTAACTTGCAACTTTAAACTAAAATCAAAGCCAGATTGTTGAATTAAGGCAACTTAACTCGACTAACACCTAACGACACACTATGACTAGGGCGACGACTTGGCATGGGAAACCTAGCTACTATCTCCCAATCGAATACCATTGGGCATGGACATGCTCAAACCTGTGAAACCAGGTGGAGTCGATGTCATGTACCTGTCAACCTGCAACCAAAGAGTATATCCACATGCAAATATATGTCATAATTAAAACACACCGTGAAGAGGAAATCACAGAATCGTAGGGCACTCACAAGCGGGTGATGCGATCTGTCCCCTTCACCAATACAGTATTACTAACTGACAAATCTAACGTAATAATTTAATCCAAAGCATAATAAATCATTAATTCGAATATTCACAATGTTAATTCAAAACATGCCATAATGATAACATCCGAGTAAAATACCATCACATCAAAATATAACATTCACATCGCTTTACAGATAGCGATCAAATAGCAACTGAGTTCTATGTCAAAGTACAAACATAAAATAAGACATAACCAAACAGAACAATGTTCGATCAAAAGAGCAAAACGGAGGGGTCTCACAACAATTGGCAAAGAATAGTTCAATGAGGAGTGTCCTGGATACCAACATACTAGATGATTTTTATGATATTGAACCACACATTTTTAGGCAAATCTGGAATACAAAAATAGATAGTGGAATAACATATAGTAGCAAGAAGAAATATGACTATCATAGGTTAATTGAGTTTCTTAGAATTTTTTGAAACTTGGTACATCATTATGATGAGCAACCTGCACATATAAAGGTATGTTATATTTCAAGCGAAATAAAATTAATTTTTTTAAATATAATTTGATGTAATTTTTAAGAGATAATAATATTTAATATTTTTTTATAGATTTAGTTATTTAATATTTTTAGTATTTTTTAATAACTAATTTTAATATTTGAATGGTTGACAAGTCTATTTGGTGGCAAACATGATGAAATTCTAAAATATTTTTGTATCAAATTTCTAAACTTATTTTTTGAAGTTTTCAAGATTATGCACACTCATTGCTTCCATGAAGACGAGTTTATTAATTATTTTAAAAAATAAATTGAGAAGAAAGTTGGCTACCACAATCTGTGAAGACATGCATTCAATGCAAATTTCTTTAATTATTTTGACAACTAGCTACCGTCATGCATGTAGTTTGCATGTGCAATCTTTTCTATTTTTAGCCTTCTTAGATAGGACTCTTTCATCAGATTTTTTCAATATGTATGTAGTTTTAGAAAATTATACACAACAAAATACAATGCAGTTGAATTATTTTCTCATATCACTTTACGTTGTTTCTTGGTTTTAGAGTAGATTTAAAGCTTTTTATTATTGATTATTGAAGGCAATAATTGTTTCAATTTCCAGAATAGTCAGTGTAATTAGATTTCCACAATCCATATGAATTTCAATCTACTTTCTTCTGGAAAATTGAAGTATATACATTTAAATATATATACTTTCATGAATATATAAAATTTAGTGATTATATTTGACTTGTTTTTTCTTTCTGATTAGAAATTTAGTAATTATATTTGCCTATTCTATGGGCAAGGAGGAATGTTCTTACCTTGTATATGCCACGGTGTTAAAATTACATATCAGAAGATAATCCATACAGATTGTGTGTGAGGTTTCATCTAATTTAGAGATTATACTTGTTATTTACTCTCCTCCTTTCTCTCATTGGCTTTCTTCTCTTGGGTTTTTTCATTATTTGTGATGTCTTTATTTATTTTTTCATTCATTTGGTTTGTTTCTTCTTTAATATTTTTTCTTTGCATGGTTTTGATTTTTTTTGTTCTCTTTTTACCTTTTTAATAAGTTGGTTAAGTTTATATTTTTATACATATCATGTATGTATATATATATGAATGATAGGTATGTTTATACTTGTTATACATATGGTTTATATTTATATATACTTAAATATATATTCAATAATTCACTTAAATGATTATGTACTTAAGTAAGTATTTATAATTATTGTGTGTTGTATATTATAAATATATATTTATATGTATATATATTAAAAACTTATAGTATATTATTAATTTAAATGTATATATTTATAATTATTGATTGTTGTATATTAATTATATACTTATATATATGTATATTTAATTATATACTTAAATATATATACATTTAAATATATACTTTCATTTATATATGACTTCAAGATATCCTAGAATATTTGACTTTTTCTAACCAAACCATTTGAAACCAACCGAATTTTCATATTTAGTAAGCTTTACCAAATTTCATATGCTATTTTAATTGTTAAAGAAGTTATCTCTTAAATTATGGGTTTCTTCAAAATTTACTATATTTAGACATAATTTTCTCTTTTAATAATTATAGACTCATCATTAGTTATAGAAAAATATATTTTTTATATTCTAAACCATAAATATCCATCTATTTGAAACCAAAACTAAATAGTTATATCACTATCAAAAAAATCATTATTAGCGCCTTATTTTTCCATGGTAAAAAAGATTTTGAATATCATTCATCTATTCAAAACTAAAATCTAAGTTAAATACATAAAGAGGGGGAAGATGTAAATAAAATTATTTAGATGAACTAGATAATATTTTTTGTTGTACCTTACACACACCCATTTTTCTTTGATGAATATAGAACATATATAGAATCCCTAAATGACGAGGTGCTTGGGTCCATTGGTATCATTTGTATTTTAATATGGGGTGCGTTGTAATGAAACAAAGTAGTTATTGACATTAATAATTTTATCTGTAGAATTTATTATATAAAAAAAATATATTATTTCAAAATTGGTATAAATAGTAGTTTAGTAAACGTGTTAAGGATTGAGTAGTCTAATATTGTAAGGATATGTCAATTTTTTTTATGGTCACATACTTTGAGATAAAATTTTTTGTAGTGTTATTAAAAATTACTCTAAATATTTTTAATTTTTTAATATTTTAATATTTTAATTAGATTTTTGCTAATTTTTTGAAGTTAGATATGATAGATTGTTGTGATTCTATTGAATTGTTTAATAGATCAAGCATAACTTATTATACTTTCATTTTTATGTCATTATTATTGTTAAATACCAAAAAATGATATATTTATTATGATAATATCAATATGATTTTATGGTAGGTCATAAAAAAAGGAAAGTTGGTGAGGAGCTCAATGAAGGTGAAAAAGCTATGAAGAGAGATGCACTTGACTTTGGGTGCATTATTTTCTATGCCATGACTTGTGGATATCATCCTTTTGGTAATAGTTCATCACGTGAAAATAATATCAAAAATGGTAATTAGGATATTTCCGTCATTAGTCATATTCCTGAGGCTTATAAACTTGTAAGACGACTTCTACGCGATGATAGGTAAGACATTTTTATGGGTTTTATTATAAAACCTATTTGAATAAATAAATATAAGAATTTTAATTTGTTATTTTTTCATTTTAGGCCTAATCTACATGAACTCAAACGACACCCATTTTTTTGGGTTTTAGAAAAACGTATTCGATTTCTTGCAACTGCAAGTGATCGAGTACAATTGGCGAAGAATAGTTCAATGAGGAGTGTCTTGGATACCACCATACTAGAAGATTTTTATGATATTGAACCACACATTTTTAGGCAAATATGGAATACAAAAATAGATAGTGGAATAACATATAATAGCAAGAAGAAATATGACTATCATAGGTTAATTGAGTTGCTTAGAATTTTTTGAAACTTGGTGCATCATTATGACAAGCAACCTGCACATATAAAGGTATGTTATATTCCAAGCGAAATAAAATTAATTTTTTTAAATATAATTTGATGTAATTTTTAAGAGATAATAATATTTAATATTTTTTTATAGATTTACTTATTTAATATTTTTAGTATTTTTTAATAACTAACTTTTAATATTTGAATGGCTGACAAAATCTATTTGGTGGCAGACATGATGGAATTCTTAAATATTTTTGTATCAAATTTCTAAACTTATTTTTTGAAGTTTTCAAGATTATGCACACTCATTGCTTCCATGAAGATGAGTTTACTAATTAATTTTAAAAATAAAATGAGAAGAAAGTTGGCTACCACAATTTGTGAGTACATGCATTCAATGCAATTTCTTTAATTATTTTGATAACTAGCTACTTCCATGCATGTAGTTTGCATGTGCAATCTTTTCTATTTTTAGCCTTCTTAGATAAGACTCTTTCATCAAATTTATTTTCTCATATTACAATTCATTGTTTGCTCATTTTTAGAGCAGATTTAAATCTTTTTATTATTGATTATTGAAGGCAATAATTGTTTCAATTTCTAGAATAGTCAATGTAATTAGATTTCCACAATCCATATGAATTTCAATCTACTTGCTTCTAGATTTGATTGTGTGCTAGTGATAAGATTGAGAAGTAAAAAGAAAAAATATGGAAATATACTTAGATTGATAAGTAAATAGATTTACTTATCAAACATATTATAAAATAATGAAATATGGATTGATTATTTATATGTAATTGGTTGATTATTGAGAAGTAAAAAGAAAAATATATATACTTAACAAATCTATTAGAAAATTAAAAATATGATATGTATGAAAATTAAGTATATATTTAAATGTATATATATTTAAGTATATAATTAAATATACATTTAAATATACAAAAAATAAGTGAGTATATAATTAATATACAACAATCAATAATTATAAATACATATACGTTTAAGTATATATATTATAATAATATATTATAAATTTTTAATATATGTACATAAAAGTATGAAAATTAAAAAATATTTATACATATAAAATAATAATATATTATAAGTTTTTAATACTAAATAATTAACAAATATGATATACATGAAAATTGAGTATAAATATTTAAATATATATTTAAGTATATAATTAAATATACATTTAAATATAAAACATATATATAAATATATGATTAATATACAACAATCAGAGTAATTATAAATAACAAAGAGTAATTATTTATATATTTATATATTTGTTATGCTTTTCTTTCTTGTATTTCTTTTAATTTGTAATTTTAAAAATAAAAATAAATGAAAGTATATATGTATTTTCATTTCTTTTTATAGATTTTTATTTATTTGATTTTTATTATGGATTGTTGTATATTTTATTTCTTCTCTATTTTGGTATTTCTTTTCTTTGTTTCATTTTATTTATTTTCTACTTATCTTTGTTGTTATTTATATAATTGGTTGATTATTTTATTTCTTCTTTTTTATTTTAGTCCTCAATCCTCTCTCCATTTCTTTTTTGCGTTTTTAATTTGTTTTGTTTATTATTTACTTTATTATTCATTTCTTAGTATTTTTTATATGTCATTTCATTTCTTTTTGTATTTCTAAATAAAAAAGAAATGAAAACTTAGATATATGTAATTTCCTTTCTCCCCATAGATATATACATGTTTTTCATTTTCTTTTGTAATTTTTAATATGATAGATATATATGGGTATGTGTGGGATCATCATGGAAAAAACAGGCCCTTAAGTGGCAATGAAAATTCAGAAAAAACAGAATTAGACAACTTGACATAAAAATTTGAATAAGTCATCTATATTATTTCAAAAATATGTAAGAATAGAATCTGTATAAAATTGAATATAATTTCTAAACTACTAGATATATTTTATTTTTTTTAAATCTATTTGGTGAAAATTTGAAATTTCAATGCAGTAGTACTTAAATTTCAGGGAAAAAATAAGAAGTAGGTATCACCACCCTAACCACAATTAAATGATAATTATTTTTTATAATATTTTAGATATAATTAGAGGACTCATGTCTCGATGTGATGCATATTTTTTTAATTTTTTTTTCAAGTAAATAATTAATTATGATTTTTTTGTTACAACTTTTAAAAAATATAAAACTTGTATGTTTGGCCACCTTAACTTGGTCAAAACTTTATGAAATTCTTTTTTTTTTTTAATCCTATAGTATGCAAAGCATAGAATGTGATGCATGTTTTGGATTCAAAAAATTTGATATAGTTTGAAAGATATAAATTTTTTTCAATCAACCTATCAATCAGGACTTTAGTCCTAATTCAAATAGCAAATGAATAATAATAATTTATTAAATTCAAAGTAAAGCATAATTTATATTGGTGGAAAGCTGAGAATCTCCTTTGAAAACCCTTTTTGTTTCATCAATTTAGGGTAAAAAAAATTCGTCAGCCATATGGGCGAAGTCTAGAAAAATAAGGTAAGTTGTTAAACATGTTTTTTGTGTTGACTTCTAGGATTGGCATGTCCTAGCCAAATTCAGAAGCAAACCTGAGGCTAATCCCTAGGTAGT
Source organism: Sequoiadendron giganteum (assembly GCA_007115665.2). Taxonomy (NCBI): domain Eukaryota; kingdom Viridiplantae; phylum Streptophyta; class Pinopsida; order Cupressales; family Cupressaceae; genus Sequoiadendron; species Sequoiadendron giganteum. The sequence goes on along the minus strand of CM021104.1, from coordinate 250,541,314 downwards.
AGGTTTTGTGTCAAACATATCGGATATTCGATTTTTTTTATATATAATTTAAAAAAATCTAATATAGTTTTTAATATATGATGTAAAAAATTGCAATATCCAAATTAGATATCCGATTTGAATCAGATATCCGATTTTTTTATATATAATTTTAAAAAATCTAATATAGTTTTTAATATATGATTTAAAAAATTGCAATAAATAGTTTATAGTTAATTTTAATATATCTAGTTGAGAATATACAATATAGTTTATAATTCAATATATAATATATAATTTATGATAATCTCTTACGAAATTATGTATAATATATAATATATTATATTATTATGTATAATATTTAAATATTATTTATATATTTTAGTTAATGTATAAATATTTATATATATATTAAGTTAATATATGAAATATTTTATAACTAATTAATAATACATAAAATATTTAAATACTATATCTTTCCCCTCTCTCTCTCTCTCCCTCTCCCTTTCCATCTCTCTCTCTCTCTCTCTCTCTCTCTCTCTCTCTCTCTCTCTCCTTCCCTCCTCCCCTCTCCTCTTCCCCTCTTCCCTCTCCTTCCACCTCCAAATTCTCCTCTCTCTCTCTCTCTCCACTTCTTCTCCTCTTCCCTCTCCCTTCCCCTCCTAATTTTCTCTCTCTCTCCACTTCTTCTCCTCTTCCTCTCTCCTTCCCCTCCTAATTATCTCTCTCTCTCTCTCTCTCTCCCTCCTCCTAGTTATCTCTCTCTGTCCCTTTTCCCCTCTCTCCCCATCTTCCCTCTCCCTTCCCCTCCTCTCTCTCTCTCTCTCTCTCTCTCTCTCCTAATTATCTCTCTCTATCCCTTTCCCTCTCTCTTTCCCATATTACCTCTCCCTTCTCCTCTTCCCCCCTCTCTCTCTCTCTCTCTCTCTCTCTCGCCCCTCCTCCCCTCTACCTTCCCCCTCTTAATTATCTCTCTCTATATTTCCCTTTCCCTCTCTCTATCTCTCTATCTCTATCTCTCCCTCTCTTAGCCTCTCTCCCCTTCTTCCACTCTTCTCCTCTCCCTGCTCCCTCCTAATTCCCTCTCTCTCTCTCTCTCTCCCTTCTTCTGTCTTCCCTCTCCTTCCCCTCCTAATTCTCTCTCCTCTCTCCCCTTCTTCCCTCTTCCCCTCTCCCTTCCCCCTCTAATTCTCTCTCTCTATATCCCTTTTCCTCTCTCTCTCTCTCCACCCCCCTCTCTCTCTCCTCCTTCTCACCCCTCTCCCTTCCCTCCTAATTCTCTCTCCCTCTCCCCTTCTTCCCTCTCCCTTACCTCCCCCTCTCTCTCTCTCTCTCTCTCCCCCTTTCCCTCCCTCTCTCTCTCCCTTTCCCTCTCTCTCTCTCTATCTCTTGTCCACCCTCCACCTCCTAATTACTCTTGGATCTATGTGTGGCACCAAAATCTTACTGCCACAATACATTTTCAAATGTTTTTCAAATATTGCCCGACCCCAAATCGGATATCCAATTTTTTTTACTTTTAAAAATCAGATATCCGATTCAAATCGGATATCCGATTTGTAAAACTTAGGCTTGGGCATTGCTATGGAGCAATGTACTGACACCCAACCCAAAAAAATGTCAACTTGAGATTTTCGCATTTTTTGGTGAGTGAAAAACACTACTTTTTTCACACTGCCACTTTTTGGCCCATCATGATCCTGCACATGCCCATATATATATCACTTTTCTTGCATATTCATTATTGTATTTTATTTATATATATACTTTTCTTTGTTATATATATATATATATATGTTTGTTTTTTGTATATTTGTTTATTTATACAGTTAACTTTCTCTCTTATATGTTTTTATATTTATTTCTTCCTGAATAGTATTGTCTTTTATAATTTTGATTTTTTATTTAATCTCAATGTTTTGTAGCCCTTGACTAGGTTTTTATATTTTATTTTTATTTGTTTCCCTCATGTTGTTTACCTTATCCTAATCCCCTTTCTTTCCTCCTTCCTCTCTCTTTTATACAAGCTTGGTCTGCAACTTATCACTTCTCATCTTTCTCAACTCTCTATCTTGATGATGGATCACTGAGTGTGATCTGAAACATTGATGAAAAACTAGCACACAATCAAATCCAGAAGCAAGTAGATTGAAATTCCAGAATAGTGTTAGAGCATTAGTTTTAAATCTTTCAATCTGATCTAGTTTGGCAGATAATTATTGTTAACTATCTCTTGCAAGTTCTAATTGTGAGAAAATTTTCCCTCTTTCCCTTCCATGATCTTCCAATTCTCATAATTTTCAAGCAAAACATGATTTTTATGTACATATTTTGTTGCTCACCTGCTAATTATTATCCTCTGTATAATATGAAAGATTCATTTGTTAGGTTACTATCAACATATTTAATGATTTCTCATTCTAGAACTAATTTTATGTTCCACTATCTCCCTTTCAACATGTCAAGCCTTCTTAGACAAATATCATCAAGAATAGGAGGATATATTTAGTTGACGCACTAATTGCTACATATTCAGATTATGTTCCAAGTTAGTAATTTGTGTATTTCATTTGTCTTTTCCTATCAAAACTGAAGGAGAAAAAGACTCCAATAATTTCCAATTGTTGGGGACTTGAGCAGAGATCTCTTAGGAAGTTTGTACGCAAAAGCAATGTCAAATTGCTTAGTAGATAGGACACTACCTTGGAAGCTTCAATTCCCCTCAAGTTGCCAAAAAAAATCCCTACAATAGTAACGGGTTATAGCTCACAGTAAACACTAAGTGAAGACATTTAGAACCAGAATATGATTAAGACCTGACACCTTACTACAGGGATGTGAAATTTTTCACAAAGCTAGATTGTTGTGCAACCAAGTGGTGACCAATTCAGGTGAATCCTTACAAATTTAAATGAGAAAACACACATTGATCTCATTTAATTTAGATATTAACTTCTACTTGCAAAATAGTGTCCTATGCTACTAAAGAAAATACATAACTTGAAAAAGACACGAGAAATCTTAATTTAACTCGATTTGGTATATTGGATGAGAAGGAAATTAACATGTTATGGAGAATTGGGGAATTGACTAATTTTTTCATCATGGAGTAGTGGATGTTTAAGAAACTTGTCATGAATTACCCACTTTGGGGACTAGTAAGCTCGGGCTTTCTATTTGACTTGTTTTCTTTCTGATTAGAAATTTAGTGATTATATTTGCCCATTCTATGGGCAAGCATGAATGTTCTTACCTTGTATAGGCCACGGTGGTAAAATTATATATCAGAACATAATCCAGGATACAGATTGTGTGTGAGGTTTCATCTAATAAATCACTCCTCCCTCTTTTATTCCTTATTGGAAGCTTGGAAATATGTTCCTTGTTGTTTCTTTACAACCTTTCTCTACTCTATTTTTAAATCTATCCCTGTTTGTCGCTCTAGTGACAGTTGAATCTGGTGGACATAATATATGTTAAATCATTTCTGGTGTAGGAGCACCTAGTTGCATTCAAGCCTCCATCGGGCCTATTTGTAAATAAATTTTTAGAAAGGCTTAGGAGTCATATAATAAGGTCTAATGGACCATTAGGTGTTCAATTTGTGGTCAATAATGCTCAAAAGAGCAAAAACATGCAAATGTGGGTTTTAAGGGTATTGAATCCTAGATGAGGTTAGTTGAGGTCATAGGGAATCACATAATGTTGTTTGAGTCAGTTTAGTGGTCTTTATGATGTTTTGGGGGTTTACGATGCAAAATTTGCAAATTTGCTAAAATTGGCAAATGCTGTCAAGTTGTAACTGCAAAATTGCAAGTTTCAGGGATACCAATAGTCATGTGGAATTTAAAAGTTGAATGATCAGTTTGTAGAAGGTAGAAACCTTTAAATGATGTAGAACCTCGAGAAAGAGGATAGGAGGGTTGTAATAATGAAAAAATCAATGTTGGAGCCATGTTTTCATATACAAAAATTATGTGTTTTACTGATAAATCTGTGTTTCTTATTATTGTATGAACAAGTACAGTCAATTTATTAAGGGGCAGTAATGGGAATGGATAGATCCATGAGTCCATTTCATTTTCCAATTTGTTTCATTCATTTTTATCAAGTATGAAGGAATATATTGCAATTTTATTGTACACAGGTCAAAACCCATGTTAGGGTAAATAGTGGCTTTAGAATTTGTGTTTCTTCTACTTAATCCAGTGAAAGCTTTCAATTTCTTGGTGAGTAAACTCCTTGCTGCATATAGAATCATATTTCAAAGGTTATAGACCATAAGGTGAAGGCATATTACTAAGGAGTTGAAGTTTTGAATGTAAATCTGTGTCTCAGTCTGCTAAAACAGAGTTTTAAGAAGCCAAAGACCTAGGGTTTGCAAAAACACACGTGGAAATGGAATTTTAATGAACCTTTAAGCTTTATCAGGTTTGTATTGATGTGTTTCAATTACTATTTAAGATAAAGTGATGGTGGAGTTGCTATAATCAATAAGACCTTTTTGGTGTAAAGCCTAAATAGGCTTAAATTGGCACGTTACCAGTCTTGGTTGAGACATATTCTCCAAAACAACATACCCTGGTTTCTAGATATGATTTAAAAACCTTTAAAGGGTATCTAAAAAGCTTGTTACAGTTTGAAGTTAAGGTCTGCCATAAAAGGGTATCTAAAAAGCTTGTTACAGTTTGAAGTTAAGGTCTACCATAAAACGTATCTCTGACAGAGTGTGAGTGGAATGTTACAAGGAATAGGGACAGTCACAAAGAAATGTATCATTTGAAGTGGCAGACTTTGTAAGGAGTTTGATCTTGTTGTTTTAACTCATATGAGATGTTTCGTGCATTGTATTTATTGGTTGTGCCTTTGTAAGCTAGAAAAATTATATTTGTGACCATTATGTGCCATTGTGAAAGGTTGGGAGCAAAAGAAGTTGATCTAACAAACATTTTCAGGGGTATAAAAGTGTTTTGAAGATCTTGAATGAATTTGGAACTCCTATTTTGAATGTTTGAGTTGAATAGTGTTTTAGAGGGAAATATAGTTTAATAAGTGTGTCAAAAGACCTACAAGTGAAAGGTGAGTTAGAGGTGTTTTGAGTTAGTCAAGTTAGAGATGTTGAGTTAGTCAAATTAAAATTGTTGAAGGTGTTGATTTCTTCCTTTCTCTTGCATCAATTTCATTAATTGTATAGATGTTTTATGTGATACAAGCCTGTGATTTTTTTTTTTTGTGTTTAAGAAATGCATAGCCTTCACAAAAGACATAAATGAGGTCTTAGATTTCGTGTTGCAATTACTACAACACTTTCTTTTATGTCTTTAAGTGCCCTCTTCCGCTACTGGTCACATAATATTGTGTCCTTCAGTAATATTGATGGTGGCGCTAAATCTACTTTGAGGACTGCATTCATTGGGACTACTAATGGCTCGTTCATATCTCTCATTTTCACGCAAGCAAAGAAGATGTTGGCAATTCTGTCGAATTCAGCTTTGGCTAGCTAGTGGCTTTTGCTCCATTGTTTTTAAAGCTTTTCACAATCCATTTTATGCATATTCTGCAACCTTTGCATTCCATTGGACCACGTTTCTTGAAGGGGTTTCGTCCAGCCTGGACATGCCTTCCCCTTCGCCTCCTCTTCACTTCTCATGTTTGTGCCTCTTCATTTCCACCAAACTCTCAGTCACCTCCTCCTCTGCCCTACCTTCTACCTTGTCTTCTCTTCTCTGCCTTTTCTTCTTTCGGTATGATTTTCATATCTTCCCCTCTCATTTTTCCTCCTACAGCATATGATTCCTCACACATTCTTGATCTCACTTCTATATTTCACCTCCCTTCCTTGTTCGATTCTTCCCATCGAGCTCAGCTACTCACATCCTTTCATTTACCTTTTCATTCTCTCTATTTGTTGCTCGCTACCTTCCTTTCTTCCTACCCTATTCACTCCCATTTCCTTCAAAAAAGGTTGAATGAAGAGTTAGGGGTGTCATGGGGTTAAAAAAAAATCTTCTCTCTCCTCCTTTTCCAAGCGACCTACCATTTGGATAGCTCAGGAAATGGGAAAAAGCTAACCAACATACAATCTGGCCATTTGATCAAATTTTTTAATTAATTAAAAATAAAGATGCAATGTTCTCTTTATTTTTAATTAATTAAAAAATCTGATCAAATGACCAGATTGTATGCTGGGTAGCCATTTCCATACCCTAACACTAGCATGCTTGCATCCAATGATGAAAAAAAAAAAAATATAAAAGGTATTCAAACACCGACTGAAGATCACGCATGCTGGTAAGTGGTCGAATTAACTAAAGCAGATGCGCACCAAAGACACATTTGGAGGTACGCACAAACTTAACGACTGAGGATATATATATCGGATGCAAGCATGATCACAATCTTCAAAGCGTGAGTTCGAGAAAGTGAATCGATGAATCAACACAGCAACAAGGAGTATTTAATTACAGCTGATCTCACACAAGGATACGCAAGAAGCTTGATAAACATAAAGAGAAACTCTCACACAGATTCATTAATTTGGAACAACACAAAGTAACCGGAGAATATACAGGCAAGGGCGTTGTCCTTGCGGAGAGAATAAATGATGCTAAGTGAAACAATCTGGAACTAGACGTGAACCATAAGGGTGGCTAGAGGTTAACAAAAAGAGGAGAGGAGCTACGACATCAAACAAAGAATCAAGGAGAAATTTAAACCATGCCAACATTTTAGTTTCAAATGCTACAACCACATTAATAACAAGGAGATTACTTAAACCATTAAACATTCTATTAAGCTCAAGCATGGCAGAGACAAATTATTAAAACCTCTGCAACATTCTATTTTCCAGGGGTGCAAACGTGATAAGTTTCCAAAGGAAAACACAGGTATATTAAACCTCTATAAACTGCTATGTTCAGGCGGTGGAATCACAATCATCAATGATGACCAGAAGGAGAGTTGTTAAGGAAAAAAGAGTCATGAAATAATGTATAAATCTTTTGGAGGACATATATGGGTATATGTCTGGAGGCTGCATATTATTTTGGATTCAAAGCTGTCACGGATGCATGTGAATACACCAATAAAGAATAAAACGTGAGCGACTTGGATACGAGAACGAAAGACTAAGAATTCTTACAAAGTATACGAGTGTTTCAGGGATTAACAAAATAACCACAACCGTATCCGTGAGAATACAAAAATTTCATAACTAGTTCTGCAATATTTTCCTTTCTTATTTACTTCACATTAATTTCATCAAAATTGACATTAATATTTTAGTTTTCTATTGTGCATGCAGGTACCGAGGCAAGATTTTTGCAGCATATTACCATCAAAATACCACAAACCCTTTTGCATGTATCAATTCAAGAATCAACATGAAATTTGAAAGAAGAAAACTTGAAATGATTTTTGGATTCGAACGACAACGAAGCAAAAACCTCAAAGAATCATTCCACCGAACTTTCACAGTACAACACAGCTCCCAGAAACTGATTTTCAGCTTTCAAAACAAAACCCCGGAAAAATACAGAATACAACTTCCCGTGAAAACCTCCTTCCTCCTTTTTTCAAAAATCAATAACCCTTTTAAATACAATTCACCCACTCAACTTTCAGATTGCATGCAAATTCATCCATCAGTTAAACTTTTCAAACATCTTGTTCAAAACAAGATATTTTGTAACTTTAGATCACAACTGGTTGTTTTGGTTTTCGAAAACATCCAAATTGCACAAACAGATCAATTTACAACTAATTAATCTTTCATAATCAATATATTTTAATATTTCACATTTAATTCTACAATATTATGAAATAATCTTTTAAACTTAAACATTGCAATTAATCATTAATCATATCATTACATTAAATCATTAAATTTTCTAAACAAACATTATAAAACATGACGATATGAGATGACCAACAACATAACGACAACGGATGACAAAAAGACATATGGGTGACAAACTATAGTTCTTTCCAGAATGATGGTTCAGGACAAAGGACAAGTCTATCTCCCGTCAATGATTCCATTGGGTCATGGCACACTCAGACCTGACAAGCAGGTGGAGTCGATGCCCATACCTAAAAGTCGCATCACACTACACTGTCAACTGAAACAACATAGATAACATGAAATACACCATGAAGAAGAATCACAGCGTAGCAAGGCACTCACGAATGAGTATTGCTAAATTGTCTCCTTCATCGAACTATCTTAAGAAATAGCATCTAAAATTATTCACATCATAGTATCATCATAAAAATACAAAACCTCATATGTCGTCATAATTATATCATCTTGCAAAAGTATACAGAGCATCATAACATAAATTGTATCATCAACTGGGTTTCACAATCTGAATAAGTAATCTAAGACATAATACATTAGAGTAACATAGTCTCAAAAACATCTAACGACTATCAACAACTCACAACGACTAAAATAGATACGTCATTTGGAGGGTCACTACACAATTACTCCAGAAATGTAACTAAATGTTTCAGCAAGTGCTCACGCCAGTCAAGGGGAAGCCAATATACCCTTTGTTCCTAGTCAAGAGACCCACTACTTGTCTTGGTCAAGCTACTTGCTGGCTTATTACTTTTGGATTCCCCATAATTTGTTTCCCCGGAATTCAAACTCATCTCCCTGAGACTTGCTAATCTTCCCTCCCCCATTTTTGAACTCTCCACCTCCTCCTTCCATCTGAAACTAATTTTCTATCAAGTATCCTCTCCTCACCCATCAAGCGATCATTAATGAGATGCTCCTTTTCTCTCATCGGGTATGTATTTGAAACAATTAAGTTAAACAACACCAACAATCCATACCATGTCCTCCACGCCACAACTTACAGCCCATAACTAATTGAGTGTTGAATACTATTGCCCATACTGTTCCTGCCATGACCATCATAAATGGTGGATCTAACTCTATGCTACAACCACCCAAGAATTTATTATCAAACTGCCTATTAATGAATGCCTAATAAGAAAATCTTAAAAATCTATTTTGATAGAGTTGCTCTACAGATCGATGGCAAATGTATAAATGTGATTTGACTAAATTTAGTAGGGGGAACCAGATTTCTATGGAGATTATTCCTCAAAATAATTATAGTTTAAGTATATTGAAGAGAAAGGTACTAGTTCTAGAATTAACGTTAATAATGGAGTTTAGTTTCTTTAAATATACTTTTATCGTGGCAAAATAGTTATTAGAGAGACCAAACCTCATTATTGTTATTTGCAAGAAGATAAAGTTACCTTACTCCAAAACTACTTAAATTGTTACTAACCTCCTTCATGGCCACAAGACAACTATCTTAAATGAATATTTTTTTTTTAACTTTGCACCAACTATGAATTTCACCCTAGTACTAAGTAGAAGGTTACCCACTATTTAAATATTGTTTTTTAATTGCTATTATTGCTATTAGCCTCAATAAAAATATCTTTATTTCCAGATGATTAATATTAATATTATGAATACTAATATTCTATTTTATTTTATTTTAAAACCCAAGACCACTATTATTGTTGCTATATTGAAATTTCTTTTAGTAATTGTATTTTCACCTAGAACATCATTAAATGACAGAATATTAACGTTGTTGTTATACTTGTTAGAACCACTCCTTAAGTTAATATTGATGCTTATTTTGATACCACTTCCTTTGCATTAATATAATATGTTATCAATATCGACATCACCTCACATATGAATGTCATTTGCTCAATGGAAATATTGGCCTCCCTCTTAATTCCAATGTTATCACTAGGTTTGAAATTGATGTTAAGGTAATTATTAATATTAACACTACTCTTAACATCAATAAGGTCATTATTTTGTTAATAATATCATTAGTCGTAATAATACTTTTAATATGATATTTTAGAGAGAGATATATATAAATGATTTCCATAGGGTTTATCAATACAACTAATAATACCTAAATACGATAACACATAGTCACTTTATTTATCACTTTCAATCTATCTAACCATTGGTTAATGCAATGCACAATAGAAGATAGGCTAGAATGAATAACACACAAGGTGGGGCCTTACATCATAATTAAAACACACCGTGAAGAGGAAATCCCCGAATCGCAGGGCACTCGCAAGCGAGTGATGTGATACCATCCCCTCCACCAATACAATATTACTAATTGATATATCTAACATATTAGTTTAATCAAAAGCATAAAACATCATTAATTCAAATATCATCTATGCTAATCTAAAGCATGCCATAAGGATAACATCAAAATAAAATACCATCACATCAAAATATAACATGCACATCGCTTTACAACTAGCGATCAAATAGTAACCGAGTACCATAGTCAAGGTACTAATAGAAAATAAGACATAACCAAATAGAACATTGTTCGATCAAAAGAGAAAAACGGAGGGGTATTAGAGCTGATACCAAAGGCAATAATTGAATTCAGTTTGAGGTCAGTCAAGAGAAGAGTGATGTCATAGTACTTGGTGAAGTGGAAGGATCTACCTGTTGAGGATGCGACATGGGAAAGCGAGCATATACTCCAGCACCTAGCGCTAAGATTTCTTGAGGACAAGCAATCTTTGGGGAGGGCAGCCTTCAATGTACCCTCCTAGCTACGTATCGGTGGTCTTGACCTCTAGCCAATTTCCGAGTTCCTATTGGCTAGGAGGTTTTGCTAAGGGGCTCAGTTCCAGTTGAGTTAGAGTTAATTGTCGGGTTTAATTTGATGACTAAAGTCACTTGGAGGAATTATTTTAATATTCTACTAATGTTCTCAAACGTTATATTTTAAAAGTGACTTTATCACTTAAAGTTAAAAGTGAGGGGTTAAAAAGGGGACTTAAAAAAAGAGTGACCAAGGCGCCTTGTCTAATCACTTTAAAGTGTTTAGAAGTTATAAAAAGAAAATCAAATGTCCCCCTTCTTGGGCGTCCCACTAAGGAGAGTATCAATAAATTTAAAATGATATTATTTTCTTAAAAGCTCAAAAGAGAGTACAACTAGGGTTTGGGCGCCCATCTCAAAGCCAAATAATAAAAGAAGATTTTGAGTCATTTGAGGGCATGTTGGTTTTGGTTTTTGAGAATACTTCATGATAGCTTGGTTGAAGCCAAAACTTGCAAGGTGAGATTGGGGACGACAACCCTCAGTCTAAAGACTAGCCTCAATAGTGAAAGATTTGCTCAAGCTAGTGTAGTGTGGTTTCACCTCAAGAATCACAACAAATCTTTCAAGATGAAGATTTATCAAATCTTTTGAGAATATTTCTATAGGTTTTTAGCTTGAGATTTACGTTTTGGGTGTGTTGTGTGTATTTCCTTCAGTTTGGTGCGATTTTGGCTTGTTTCAGGAGAATAAATTTACAATTTGGAGGACCATTTTTCTACTCATATCTCAGTTTGATGAAGGGTTTCAAAATGGGTCTTTGATAAATCAAACCCTCATCCTTGGGCGACCCCTTCAAGACAAGTTTCAATTTTTTTTAAGAGAATTCAATTTTTTTAAAAGAAATCACCCAGTTAGAGAGGTATTGCCTCCTTGGATTTTGTGCATGGGCTGCTAGGGGGTTAAAAGGTCTACAATCAATTTATTTGAGGTCTTATATGCATAGAGGAATCACCCATCAGAGTAGCCGTAGCATGTGGAGACTTGGGTTTTTGTGAGGTTTTCAAGAAGAAATAAATATTGTTGTTGAGGAGTTTTTACTAGGTCTGAAAAATGTTCTTTATGTTGTTAATGATTTTGTAAATTTGAAACTTCATTGAAGAGAAATTAGAAAATTTGCATTGTTGTAGGAAGTGTTCTTTGCTAGAAAAAAATTGCATATCATTCTTTTCTCTGTTCATGCTCTCTATTGTTAATTCTTGGATATTGTTAAATCTCTCAAAATACATTGCAAGAACAAAAAAAACAAACACATAACCCAAACAACACTCAGCCATCAGAAGGAAACAAAACTGAAAACAATTTTTTTTGGGGGTAGTTCATTTCATTATCATACCCAAGAAAAAAGGACATTTGATAGATATATCAACCCAATGATAATATTCGATGGTGGCAAGTGTCATGGTCCATGATAGTTATAATGGAAAAAAGGGAGGTTTAATGACAATATGAAGACAAATGAAAAAATATGTGTTGATTTATTATCCTAAATAATCTCCTACACTAATAGGATGGTTTTTACCATTTCAAAAATTTATTGCGCATGATGTCTAAAGGATTAAGGAATGGAAGTTCCAACAATTGGGGAATTAATGAGCAATCAATGACATAATGCAAGTATCTAGGAGGAGATTATGGAGCATTTAAAGAAAAGAGGATGATAAGGACAATAGTTTGAGCTTCTTAAGGGAAATTTTTAAGCATATAGTAGTATTTCAAATACTTTCCAAGTATCTAGGAGAATCATCACCAATTGGAATACAATTCAAGGAGCTTGAGGAGGTCAACCAACCAACTTTAAAGGGATCGAGTCAAAAAAGAACTTCTTCGGTGTGAAAATTAGGTTGGCCTATTTTTAATCTTTGTAACTTAGTCAATTTTAGTCCAGGATATATGATTTATTATATTTGGGATGAGATTTATGACCCTTAGGCCTCTATTTTCAGTCATTTCTTTCCCTTTTTTGGCTCTAGAAAAAAATAAGAGCATTGCAACTCAAAAATTTAGTTCTTGCTCATTCTCAGATATTGTATTATAATATCTGAATTTTCTTTCAATCAAGAAAAATATTGTAGCTCAAGGAAACACATTTCTCAAGCATATGCATCTATTTGTAAGCATCTTTTGCCAATTATATATAAGTATTCTACTTTCTCTTATCTATATTTTGTGTGCAAATAAAACTGATTGATGTATTTTTCTATGATTTTATACAAATCTTCAATGTATGTCTTATTTCCTTCAACACCATTTTATAGAGATATATAGACCATATGTAGGTTTGAAAATATTTGTCTTTTCTTTTTAGAATTGAGGAAACTCCGTCTTTCTTTTGAAAGACTAATGTATAAGTATGTAGAACCATTATTTGTCCATAAAACAAAGTTTGTACATTTGACCATATTGTGTGTCCAAACAATAGTATAAGTTTGAAATCAATTTTGTGCATCACCTTTTTAGGCTTAGGTTTCATTTCATGTTTCCTTTCCTCGTTTTCTCAGCATGAAATAGTAGGATAGGTTAATTAGGTGAAGCCTTAAAGAGAACCAACCCTCTAGATAGAGGTTCTTTTCCACTATAGGTGGCCCCCAACTTGGAAAAGTTTTCATGCTTCATTAGTAGGATGAGTTTTGCAACTTAGAAAGGGTGCACTTCTAAGTGGCAACATGTGTAAAAAAATTAGTTTTTAAATTTTTTAAGGTATTCATTAAGCTCTAAAATATCCCACAATTTGCTCTTGATATTCTCAAATTTTTATGAATTATTTTCCTATGATTCTAATTCACTTGAAAACCTTGTTAACTTAAAAAACTTAGGTTTTAATTAAAATATTCTAAGTATTATATATTGGTAATTCATCAACATAAGGATAAGTGATCCTAAAGAAACTTCTATCTATTTTAATTTTAACCTTTCATTATAAAGATCCTAAAGAATATGCACTATGTGTCATGTGATAAGATCAATTAACTCTATTGTATCATATTGTATAATGGAAAAGTTTAGAATTATTAGTCTTTATTAAAATAGCCCTTGGTTCTTCCTAATATACTAGCATATTGTATGATTTTATCAATATGAAACTTATGAGAAATAATTGTTTCAAATATTAATTGATTTCATAACTATAATGCCTAGCTTAAAATTGAGCCTACTATCAAAGTATTCATCTTGGGAATGTATTTTTTAGTAAAATAATTTAAACCAAAAACACTATATATATTGTGCGATTACTTTTTGAAAGTGAATATTTTATTCATTTACTAAAGTTAATAAATACTAATCATTAATAAAATAAAGATCTATGCTCTTTTTTTATTTATATTTTGAATCATTCATAAAAATAAAAAGAATAAAAACTAATAACATATTTTAAGGAAAAGAATGAAACGCCTTACCATTACCAATTTGTCTACTTCTATTGAAGTCACAATTTTTTGCCTAAAAATGATAATTTCTAAACTTCAGCGAAATATTCGAAGGCCTCAGATCTCCATGAATAATTTCATTTTCATGAATTTGAGAAATACCTTTTAAGATTTTTCTGCATTGAAGAAAAAGAATCCATTAGTCTTTTATTTGAAAGCTCAAAAAATTAAAGACCTTGACACTTGTAAAAATAGTACAACAAGAAATATTTCAATATATTACCAAAATTAAGAGAAACCATGTGATAACTATAAAAATACTAATGATGTTACAACTAACCTCATCAATTTCAGAAATTGATCTGTTGGAATCATTTTATTTTTGAACATTTTTATTCCATTTTTGTTGCATAAGTTTTTAATAGATTGCAAATTTTTTCTCTGGTCATCTTGTTGGTGCTTTTTTTTTTCCAGCCAATATAAATTCATCTAAGTTGATATTGCATTCCTCCAATGCAATATATACAAATTTTTCATCTTTTGCATGGCCATAAAAATGGATAATATTATGCTCAGAATCTATTTTGCTCAAAATCTGGATTTCTTGTATGGCTTTGTCATAATACTTCATATTTGTGTGTTTCCATGCAACAGTCCTACACCCAAGGCTTCCTCGATATACAACAGTCCCCTTCTTCCCTCTACCAATCTCGTCCATAGTATTAATTCATTTTTCATTGAACAAATCTTCCACCTCCAATAAATGAGCAGTCATGTAATTGAAGGTTTATCCATGAACTATTTGAAATGTATCTACAAATAAAATATAACAAATCAATGAATAGTAAAAAAATGTTATATTTATTTCATAATTATTTTGGATATATAAAAATGATATTTAAATGTCTAATTTTTAAAATGCTTATTGTACTTTATAAAAATCTAACTTATTCTCTTGAATCTAAGTAATCAAATTGATACCACTAGGAACAAATGTGTATTTTTCCTTGCCATTAGAACATGGAAAGAACTCATTAAAATTTATATTGATGGCATGTACATTACCATACCCAAAAATAATATAAAAATTTAAATATATATACTACAATAAAACTAATTAAGGCAAACAAAAGAATCTCCTTAGGCTCGTCTAATATTTTATATTTTTTTACCTATAGATATATATATTTTTAATTTAAACCATATATAGTATATATTTTCTGATTTTATGTGCTAATTTAAAATAGTAGTAATATCTCATGGTTATTTTGGGAGGAGTGATTTACTTGTTTGAGTTGACTAGCACCTCCTAATTTTTTAATTATCAGTTATTGTTTTGATGTAGGTTATATTTTTAATTTTTAATTTTTCCTGGGTTATTATTTATGATATTTTTGATGTGAATATTACTCCTTTTGTGTAGGTGATTGAGATCATATTTTATTCATTTCATTTTTGATGATATTCATACCATATAGATATGAATAATTTGAAGTGGCTATTAATGGACATTATTATGCTTTTTCACTAGATAATGGCTTCCAAGTTTAGTTTTTAAAAATGTAGTTGTCTTGCCTCAAAAATATATTTTTCTATGATTGTATAAATGAGAATAAATAGGATATGAGTGTGTCAACTTAGTTAAGCTAATTCACATCTTCATTTTCAAATATGAGAAGATTGAAAACTTTATTAAAATAATCTTTAGTCAAGAAATTATAATGGCATATCTATGAAATTTATACTTTAGTGCTATTTCATCAATATTTTTAAAAAATATATGAATATTATCTATGAGGTTGAACTAGTCTAGTTTATGTAACATGGTTATATTCAAAACTATCTATTTTCAAAAGATAAGTTCAAGAAGGTTGTGGATCCATATGATTTAGACAATATGAGGGTGGCAATTTGGAGATATTTTCTTGTGATAATTATTATCTTTATTATGATGCCCTAATTTGTTCTTAATTAATGGGTGAGGGTTTACTTAGTAATTAATCTAGTGGTTTTATGAGAGGAATTGGTTTTCATCTCCAATATTTGAATGGTACTATAATTTCTATGTATAGAAAAGTCTTCAAATCCCTATGCCTTCTTCTTGGTCATGCATCTAATGATTCCTAAAAATATTATTGCAATAAGTCTTCTCCTTCTTCTAAATTTTTATCTTATCCTTATTTTAGGCTCCATGGATGGTGGCTATAGTCTCAAGGAATTAATAAATTCAATTCTATGTGGGTTTATTTTTTAGAATCCTTTTATCTATCTATTTTTTGTTGGTTTACCATTGATATAGATTGTACAAGGATTTTATAGACATTTTATTAATGTCTATTATGATAAATGGCTTATTTTATGTTGAGGCCTTGATATATAGAAGATAATATTTTACATAAATAAAAATTCTATTTAAATTTATCCTATAATGATAAAAAACTTAACATGTACATTTATATTAATCATGTTTGAAATTCCTTATATTGTTATTGGTTTGCATATTGTCAATCCCTCCTTATTTGTTTTTTATTTATGGATCATATTCATCCATTGCAACTATCCCTTATCATTTCTTTGCATTCATGATTATGTCAAGGATCTCTAGATGGATTTTCATAACTTGTTATATCTTACTCTTAATCCTTAAGGATTTCATATATCATTTTAGCAAAAGGATGGTGCTTCATGTTTTATGGATAAATTGGTCCAATGTGTTTCTATTTTGTCATTCATACAATTTTCACTATATTAGTTCATAAGATTCATGATTATTGCATTCCTTTCATAATAATGAGATTACACCTAGGAAACATGCTTCATATTATGATGTTGTTACACCTAAAGATGATGATTCCTTCCTACCATTCATGATAGTAAATTATCTATATTGTTGGACATGCTTATACATGCACCTTGTTGCACATGTTTTCTTGAGGATTTATATAATGAGGAGATTAATGGTTCTTTCTTATTCAATGAACATACTTTACCTTATTACTCATGTGATGTTACTATAATTAGAGAGGATTAGCAATCGGGCAAGGACTCTCAAAGAAGCTAGAGATCATTCAGGGCCCAACAAGCTGCTAGCATAAAGTTGGATATGCCTCTCTCCAAATAAATTTAAATGCAATCAATATGACTAAAGACATTATTTTTACACTAGCCACAAATATGCAACCCTACTCTTTCAACAAACCAAAAAAAAGGTATTTGTACTCTTCTTTTCAACCAAAAACCTTGGATAATATAGCCATTATTTTAAATTCAGAGCAACTTAATAACACAAATCTTGGAGATGCAAATCATTCATAATTCATAGATATACAAAAATTCCACTAATATGAAATAATCCATGTCAAGAAAATCATGTAAACGTTTTAGGTTATTAGTCAACCTACATATAAGCGATCCTTCAATCTTCATAAATGATGGTAAGATCCCATTTGCAATGTCGAGAAGAAAAAATATTCTTTGCACTCAGATTATTTCAATTGGTAACTACTGATGAAGTTGATATGTAATTTTAAGAGCAACCTCTAGCAATTCATTTTACTTACATTGTAGCAAGTGTATCACCCCTCCATTTTTCTCTTTTGATCAAACAGTGTTCTACTTCGTTATGCTTTGTTTTCTATTAATACTTTGACTATGATACTTGGTTACTATTTGATCGCTAACTATAGAGTGATGTGGATGTTATATTATGATGTTATCATTATGAAATGCTTTAGATTAGCATAGAGCATCTTTGAATTAATGTTGTTTTATGCTTTCGATTAGATTATTGATGTTAGATTCGTCAATTTTGTAATATTGTACTGGTGAAGGGGATGGAATTGCACCACTCGCTTGTGAGCACCCTATGATTCCACAATTCCCTCTTCACAGTGTGTTATATTATGATATATATGCATGTTTGATATATTCTTTGTTTGCAGGTTTACAAGTATAGGACATCAACTTCACCTGGTTTCGTAGGTTTGAGCGTGTCCACTACCCAACGATATTTTTGATTTGGAGATAGTAGCTAGGTTTCTCGTGTCAAGCCATCACCCTGGTCATAGTGTGTCAATTGGTTTTAAGTTGGGTTTGTTTGTTTTAATGTTGTTCAATTTTGCCTTGATATTATTTATATTGCAAAGTTGTAAAAGGTAAATTAATGGAATTAAATATTTAAGTGGATTATTAAATTATTCTGGTTTATTATGTTAGAAGATGTTAATTAATTAATTAATTAATTTAATTTAAATAGTAAGATAATTTAATCTTTGGATTATATTTATTTTATTAAATTAATTAAATTAATTTAATTAAGTTTATTTTAGAAATACTATGTATTTTATTTGAAATTAGTAAAATGTTTTATTTTGATATATTTTGAGGATTTGATGCAAATGGATTTTGAAAGATATTTCTTTTGTTTCAAAATGTTTGTTTCAAAAATATTAATGATGGTGGTTGAAAAAGATATTTTTCATGGAGTTTAATGGCTATAACCATGAAAGTCTAAGGAGGAAAAGGAAAAAAAAAGGAAGGAAAGGAAGAGAGAAGAAATTCTTGTAACTCTGAATTTTTTTTGGTTGAGAAGCTCTGTTGGTTTTCTTTGGAATTTGTTTGTGGAGAAGCTTTGTTTGTTTGTTGTGGAAGAGGCTTTACACCAATTCACATCCTCTCAAGCATTAGAAAATCAAGTTCTTTTTAATTTAGATTAATTTTATTTTGGAAAGATTCATAGATTAAATTTGTTGTTTGCAAAATGATTGTGTAACGCCCCGCCATGCAACCCTAGAGGATGTTGCAAACAACTACTTAAACAGACTAATTTTTTTTTTGTTTAAGTATAATTATTATACAAGTTTTCTTCCCAATGCAACCATCCCCTAAGGTTATGTAAGGCCTCTTCCTTCTATGCAATAGTTGCAAATATTTTGTTTGTATAATAGGTATAATGCTTAAATGATAATAGGTTGTGTTAAAGCATTAATTTAGAATTTGTCCAAATTACAATAAACTTACTACATATTTGTATTTGTGCTAGTTGTATGTATTATCTCTAGGTATACATTAGGATGATTTGAAAAACATGGTATTGGTGTTGAAGTATAATCCACGGTCTTACATGGAGATAATTAACATTTTGTTGGTTAACAATTTGACCTACATAGTTTCAGGAATGTCATACAAAGGTTAACGAATTTTCCATTCTAGTTGAACCAATTAGTGTTATGTGTAAAAGAATAAATAAATTTAATTAACAAGATATTATCCTTTATTTATTTATTATTTGTTTTGAAATTTATTAGAGTTAAATAAATTATTCACTCAACATTCATTAATATGTATAGTTCATTTTATTATGGGAATAGATATT
The DNA here is from genome assembly GCA_007115665.2 of Sequoiadendron giganteum. Lineage (NCBI taxonomy): Eukaryota > Viridiplantae > Streptophyta > Pinopsida > Cupressales > Cupressaceae > Sequoiadendron > Sequoiadendron giganteum. The sequence continues at coordinate 250,521,906 of CM021104.1, read as the reverse complement.
AATTACATACAGCTGTAATTATGTAACATTTATTATGATAATGATTTGATAGTATTTTTATGTATTTCAAAGGTATTGAATAGTTCCAAGATCTTATCATTTGGATAAACCTTATCTATCAATGGAAAAGTTCTGAAGTTATAATTTTAGATATCACATTGAATAGTTTATTGATGTCCCTATACAATAATATTACTGGTTGATCAACTTTTAATACTAATAAGATTATTATGATTTCAATACTTGAATTATTAATAATATTGTAATAATATTATTACCAACAAATTAACAAATTGTTAAACATCGATAGACTTCTTAAATATCACATAAACTTCAATAATAACAATATTAGTAATAATCAGTAATTTAATAATTCAATGAGAATTCTTGTATTTAATTAGAGTTCGTGGAAGATCGGAGATTTTGAAGATCTTGGTTGGTTAGAAGTTTAAAGGAAACTTACTGTACTTCTAGCTATTGATTGTATTCGTGCCTAAACTTGCAAGTGCCAAGGAGTCATTTATGGAACCAATCGCCCAAGAAGATATCTAACTAGATTTCTTTGGCTAAGACGCTACCCAAACTCAGTGAATTATTGCAGCTTCTTAATGCTCTTGCCAGAGAATGCTATGCATTTACTACCTTTCACCCTCACCACCAAGAATGGAGCTTGTGTGATTTGTTTTGTATTGATTCTCACACTACTGCAGTAGTTAGAATAGAGTGGCAATCCTTGAGTTAATCTGGGACTACAATTCATGCTTGGGGGTTGCAAATTAGTGTATCAAAAGTTTGCTTATAGATTTTGGAAGGGAGGGCGCTATTCAGAGGGAGTTTGAGTGATTTTTTTTGGCAAGGGAGATCACTCAAAAAGATATGCCTGTCATTCCTTCTGTAGGAAATTAAATACAGACTTAAGGCGCAGAGTAGGTGGTAGCAAAGGGGAGATAAATCTTAAGTGTGAGGCGTGGGAAATAAAGACTCCGGGAGTCTGAATATTTATGGGAGAAATATGACGGCTGGAGGGAAGGAAGATCAATTCTTTAGTGTCATGGTGGTTGTTGAACTTAAAATCCGGAGGGAAAAAGGGAGAGGAAATGGGGGTTCTGGGAGCGGATGGACAGAGAAGATCATCCTAAGTTATGGGAGTCCACCATTTATACGGAGGAAATTCCAACGAACAAAGGAAGAGAATAAAAGAAAGTGAGGTTCCAAACACATTATCCCAATTGGGGCTATCTAAAGGTGATAATATTGATGTGGTTGGGTAAATAAAGAACATGAAAATGGAGAGTTCTTGATGTGCAAACATTATTCTCAATCCATGAATATAAGTGGCAAAATGTAGCTATTGTTCTTCATCAATAAACCAGAAAAACGATAAGCTAAAGGGGGCATTGGCAATACCTCTCTTTCATCCAATGGCTGCCATTTTATTCTTGAAGACGTGTTGACAGTAGAAAATCTTGAGGTAAGATGTTGTCCATGGTTTCAGAGATTTAATTTTCTTTTGTCCGTTAATTGAGACCTGTATGTGGCTAGATCATTATCTTTGCTGAGTTTTATTTCACTTCAAAACAATGTTGTTGCTACCTGTCAATTGAGGTCATGGTTCCATGTATTTTTAGTCTGGGGCGGTTATCTTATATAGCATGCTGTGTTTACTTAACTGTCGCATTTTATTTATTTAGTTTTAATCGACCATGTGCCTTGTCCATGCCTCCAAATTTTGCATGTATTACTACTCATTATCAAATGGATGTACATAGTCTACTCCAAAACGCCCATGTTGGCATAGGCAGGATGGTGGCAAATGTTTTAGAATTTGGCCTTACACCTTTAAATGCATCTCTTGAAAGTTATATGGCCTTTTCAACAAACCCATTTCTTGTGCATATCCTGCAATTAATGTAATCCATGAAACCACAATTCCTTGAGGCATTCTATCGAAACAATTCATGTGCCTTGTCTATGTTGTTGCATTTTGCATACCATTTTCTATCAAAAAAATTAAAGTGCCTTGTCTATGCTTCTACATTCTGCATACATGTCTACCAGTGCATTCTATCAAGTAGCTCCATACCTTGTTTTTAAAAATAAAAATAAAAAAATTATAAAATAAATAAAGGCTCCCATTTTGGCACAGGCAGAGAGGACGTTGAAAAAGTTGTGGAATTTGGATTTACACCCACTCTTTCATTTGCTCGAAGGTTTTAAATCTTCTTCAGTAAATCCATTTTGTGCACATCCTGCAATTATCACATTCCAACGACCTCATGTCTTGAGGAATTCTGTCAAACAGTACGCGTGCCATGTCAATCCATCCACATTCTTCATACATATATGCGAGGATAATCATAAACTTGTTCTCCTTTGGTTTGGAACTTACTTGCACCAACATTATGCCCTTATAAGGATACAAATATGTTTTGTTCAATATGCATAATCAATGAGTTGTAGTTGCTTAAGCTACCTTTTTGACCTGTGACCTTGGAAGATATAGTAGGCACTTCAATCACCTCTCTATTTTTTTCTAAAAGATACACTTAGAAGGTCACTTAGCCCCAAGATATATAATTAGGTTATAGGATCAAGTGATGTTTTATTTTTAAAACAAATGCAACTAGGGAATTTGGCATTAGCATGTTCAACTCTTTCACACTTTAGCTACACAAGGTTCTAAAGCATAATCCTTTCAAAATATTTCACAAATTATTTAAAAAAATAAAAAAATAAAAGAATGTAGGTTATAAACTTGTTTCAATTCAAGCTAAACTCCATGACATAGATTTGACCCTAGTGACTAATTCATTTTATGTTAGTTTTGAGAAGGTGAAACAAGAGATTTAAGATGCTAATGAGACTAAATAATATGTTGATGCATGAGTAATTAATTTTCTAAAATATCGATTTATCAAAAAAAAGAAAAGAGAAGAAAAAAATAAAAAAATAAAAATTAATATCCTTAATCTCTAAATAGATTCGTGAATAACATAATTTGCATTTGAAAGATTGGTAATTTATGACATAAGTATAAGGTCAATTTCGTTATTTTAAGATTGGTGTCTAATCCTTGATAACTAGGGTTAGCAATGGTATTTTCTTATCACATTAATTTCACTTTTTAGAGGGATGATTATTAGCTATTTTGTTTTTTTCAAGTTTTGAAGTATTTGGTGAGATTATGTGTTTATATGATTGTGTTTAAATAGTATTTAAGTGATGGATTAAAATCCTTAATTTATTCACATTAAAATCAAGTAGTTAGTACGATGAATCCATGTTGTGTATGATGACTTAATTATAAATATCACTTCAATGGATATATTGGATGCATTGAAATGTGTGTGTAAATGTGTTGCTTCTATTGTTGCCCTTAATTGATTTAGTGTTCATTTTAATTCACCTAGAATTTCAAAAGTGTGTATAGTGACATTTACGTTTAGGCTTGTGTGCTATTTAAATATGAAGCTAGTTTCTTGGAAAGGGAAAACAATCTTCACAAAGTTACTTAGGAAAACAATGTGAGAGTGTGATAAATATACTAAAGGTTTTATTGAAAACTTTGTGAGGATATTATGGTAAAAATGATGGAACTAAGGATTCATCATGTAGCCTTTGGCATGAACAAGCATACATTGTCTAAAATAAACCCCCCCTCTAATGATCAATGATATTGTAAAATTATAATGCTTACATATAACCTAGTGCACAATTCTTACCTAGTACAATGCATTAGGATTGTAACTTTATTTTTAAACCCTGCATGATATCGGTGAGGTAGTACCCTTTTATATTGTGCTTCTAATATAAAAAGGAGTGGTAGGAAGGTTATGGAGGCGATGTTTCAAAGTCATCATGAGGCCCAAGTAATGCGTGGCTTAATCCATGGTGTTAGAGTTAACTAAGTATTCTTGGAACTTGTTTTCCTGTGTTACCACTTTATATTTTAGTTATGATCTAATTGATGCAAACAATAGTTTGAAATAAGAATAATACTTAGATTATAAGAGTGATTAAATGAACATTTAGTTGGTTGAGTAATCATAAATAATGAAATTAGGATCTGATTCATTCTTATTTTTATGTTTAAAACCCTTGGGGTAATTTTGTGTTGTTTTGGTAGTACTAAAGATCTAGTCACTGGTATGTTACTTTGTGGCATTGTTTGTGCCAAATTGGGTATTTATGTCTATGCTCCATTTTCCCCTAGTATTTCCTTAACGAGTTCTCTGACCCTTGGCTTCACCTAAGTGGGTGGCAGCCGTCTATGAAATTGTCTGGGGTAATGAACCCTAGAAAGGGTTGCGTACCCACTTCTTCTTCTTTATTTATTTTTAAGTGTATAATTAATGGATTAGAGGCATAATATGAAGTTGAGTAGAGAAATGAGTTTTGAGCATGACAGTGTGATTGGGTTATGAGTGTGACTATGGTTGAGCCAACCTTGAATCTAGGGTTATCCTTTTTTTTCTATCCAACCATGTGTGAGATGGTTGAAGTCCAGTTGTCGAACTATGGTGCCTCTGTGAATTATATACGTAGGCAAGGCCATCTGAGACGAGCCCCCAAGGACTAGGTCTGGCCCTAGGATTTGTTCTCTTATTATTCTTGAGGTTGCTACTAATTTATATATGTTATTGTTCGCATGTGACCTATTTAATGTTTCAGTTTAACCTTGGGTGGTTGAACTATTTAAGTGTACCTCAGTGATGTGGATTTCACATCTCCTCTCGAATCGACCATGAATGTCTAAGAAATTTAGTTACCTAGCTAAAAGAAATATAGTTAATGTCTTGTCTAAATGTGTTTGCCTTCTTATAGTGCCTGCGATGGTAGAAACTTTGAGAGTTTTACAAGCATAAGTGAACAAAATTTGAAATTAGTGTTTTGTTCTTAACTTTATTTTGGTGTAAAGTTTTGGGCATTACAGGTTACGAGATTGAAATAACTTAACAACCCACAAACAACATAAAGGAATCCATAACATTTATCAACTCAAGAAAATAAGTACACATACATTCCATACAAGATAAATTACATCCAAGCATAATAAATAAATTTCCAATCCATTTATCCATAATTAAATATTACAATTACAACTCTCATTCCCCGAATGAGGCAAGTCCAATAATTAAGGTTACAGTTACAACTTCCACCTCGATAATAGATGAGGTATAAAATACAAGATCCAACTGAAGTGAAATAATGCAAGAACTGAAACTGAATCCAACGAGCTCTCCAACTAGAAGTCTCATCCACATGAACATCAAGATAGCCCAATGGATTTAGGTGCACACCACCCAACCAAGTGGATCCTAAAGGCCCACCCCCCGTGCTAGGAGATAGTAACCAGGAATCCTAGTCAAGACCATCTACCTCTACACACAAGCTAACATAAATTGAACCAAAACGGTAACAACCAACCACATGAACCTCACAAGTACATCCCAAGGTACAACTCAAATACATCTCAAGTACAAAAAAAGTACAACACAAGAGCATCACAAGTACCACACAAGTACAACTCAACATGGTCACATTGCTTCCAGAAATAAAGCAGAACAAGTATGTTAAGAGAACCATACACATAATAATTGAATACCAACCATGGTCACATCAGGTATGTTAAGGAAACCATACCCACAAGATTGAATACCAACTACGGTCACATTAGGTATGTTAAGGAAACCATACCCACAATAAACAAGAGCCAACTATTGTCCTAGATAGAGTTTCATCACATAGTTTATCATGGGCTATCCTTGGGATTCTTCCTAGGCTCTGGTCCCCTCAAGAAAAGGTTATCCTAGTGACCTTTACCGAATCCCGACCCCCATACTCACTCATGTGGAGCCAAATACCTTTCGTACAGATAAGATAGATGACCTTGCCATTTCAGGCCTTCCCACCCATCCCAAACCTAACCAAGCACTTGGGTCCATGAGTGAGGCATTAATATCTTGATTAGTGAGAAGTTAGTCCTAAACTTCTAAGTATTGTTTTAGTTATCACTTGATTAACTAACTTACAACGAGTTATCCTGGCACCACTTCATGTGTCGGCCCACGTTACAAGCCACTCTTCTACTCGACAACACACACACACACCAACCAAACATCAATGGTACCAAGGTGCAACAAACAATATATCACGTCCACTCCTTTCTCAGGAGGTGACAAAGATAAATCCATCTCCAACACTGGAGATAGCAACAATAACAAAACCACTCCCAACCATGCCTGACAAGGAGGCACACATTACAAAATCCATTCCTTTCTCAAGAGGCATAAAACATTTCCGTTCGTGGAAAACGGATACAACATTGACATCACTTCATGCAGTACCCAAGGGAATTAACCAACAGTTGATATCACAAGACGACAACCCCCAACCTCTAGGGTCCTCTAGAAGACTTACAGACTAAAAACACTTAACCCATTTTCCCAAGACATAAACATGAAAGACATATTCATTGAAGGCAACAAAAAATAACTACCTCTGGATATTCTAAATCCATTCCTCATTACATTACGTAATTCATTACATTGATGAAACTAAATTAAGAATTCATCTTTTTAGATAAGGGAGAAATTACACTAATATTTAATTCCTTAATTTCTCTTAATAAAATAAGCATTTCCAACTATTCAGAAAATAACATTTTAAATAAATAAATGCTTCCTCTCTTCGACAAACTCATTCCCAAAACAATTAACTTATCTTAAATAAAACAATTTATTTGACATCAATATAATATTTCATCTGACAAATTATTCTAAAATAAAATTCAATAGTTTTATTGAGAGTACAACGTTTTTATTTTCACAATCACATTTAAGTCATACAATTAATTTAAATCAATATTTAATCCCCTCAATTAAACTTAAAACTTGTTTGAATAAACATCATTTTAATATATATTTACACAATAAAAATACATATAAATATATTTTAAAGCAATATATATTTATATATGTATTAATGTTTTAAAACTATATACTAAAATTTTCCACACTATATTATAAACTTATTTCCAAAATATAATTTAATATTTTAATATTTATAAAAATTATAATATTAAAATATTCAATATATTTTAAAATTATAAAAATTATAATATTAAAAAAATTCCTATTAACTGGGTCAACACCCGTCCTCAGGCCGCATGCAGGTTTGAGAGGGGCGGTCGTGCGAATCACGAGGCGGCCAGATTAGGGCTGGCGCTGCGTCTTTTCTTTTTTTGGTCGCAGTTTCCTTGGCTGGGCGCGGACTGTTGACAGAGGGTGGTGGGTATGAGGGCGGCCGGTGGCGGTGCCACATAGTCCACCCCCGGCGGTGCTATGCTATGCACAGCCGTCCACCCTTGCATGTGGCGTGGTTGTGCCTAGCACTGCCGACCACTGGTAGCAGTGGCGGTTGCGCCAGCGTCGCTGCGGGGAGGAGAGGGGACGGTGGCAGCAGAATGGAGGAGGTGGGGGGTTGCATTGGGCACGACTCCCTCCACCTGCCTCCCATGGGGTGTGGTGGGGGTTGAGCCCCCAACAACCTCCCATGTTTTTTATTTTATTATTTTTACACAAACCTGCGGATTTTGAAAAATTCGCACCTCTTCCCAGGGGCATTTTTTTTATAAATAAATTAAATTTACAGCATAACCCCTCCTCACAAATCTAAAATTAAATAAATATATATGATATACATGTATATAAATACATTTATATACATATATGAGTACATTTAAATTACTCCAATTTAAGATTTGCAACACAAATTGAACAAATAATTTTCAAAAACCATTATTTGCAGCCAAGAACACAAAGTTTTTCTTGAAGAGATATTTTCTTAAAGAAGGGATTTTTGCAAAAAATTCAGAAATCAACATGGGTTATCTATTTGCAATCCACAACCAAAATTTAAAAGATTTCCAAAGCATACTCAAACCATATAATTTTTCAAAATGAAGCTATTAATTGAATGAACCTAGTATTACAAGAATCTGGAGAAGATCCAGATGATACTCAGCTTCTTCCTTGATTCCCTCTTCAGTTCAACAAATTTCACCACTCCAATCCAAAACCCACAAAAATGAAATATTCTTCCTCCTCCTATTTCCAAACTTTTCCAAAATTCCATCATCCCAAAATTGAGAAACAAAATTCAACATAATGATGAAACCCTAAAAAAATTCAACAACCCCCTCATAAATTTCTGAAAACAGAATAGCAAGTCTTTCTTTTGAATTTTTAAATTTTTGAATTTCAAATTTGACTTTTAAATTTCTCATTTTCCATAATTTTCAATTTCACATAATAAAATTCATAATTTCAAAATGAACTTATCCAATTTCAACAAAATCAATTTAATTAATTAATAAATAAAGCTTATCCACGATTAAATTATTTATTAATTAAATTAAATTAATTAATAAAATAAATTACTCTATTAACATAACACCAGTACAATTTCAATTTCACAAATTAAATGCATACAGCCATATGATTACCCTTTTTTTAACTTGCAATTAAATAAACAAAGAGAGGGAGCAATATTCACAACAACACAACCCGACTAACATCTGACGACATACTAGGACTAGGATGACGACTTGGCACGGAAAACCTAGCTACTATCTCCCAATCGAATACCATTGGGCATTGGACACGCTCAAACCTATGAAACCAGGTGGAGTCGATGTCTTGTACCTGTCAACCTATAAATCAAGTAACAACAACATATAGTATAAACAACATAAAATACACACCGTGAAGAGGTAATCTCGCAATCACAAGGTGCTCACAAGTGAGTGATGCAATCCATCCCCTTCACCAATACAATATTACCAACTGACGAATCTAACATCATTAATATGATTAAAAGCATAAACATCATTAATCCAATTATCCACTATGCTAATCCAAAGCATGACATAATAATAACACCAAGATAAAATACCAAGTACCAAGGTCAAAGCACTAACAAAAAATAAGGCCTAACCAAACAAAACACTGTTCAGTCAAAAGAGGAAAAACAGAGGGGTCTTACATCCTCCCCCCTAGGGCCATGCTTACTCTTGGAAGTCTGCAACTACCCCTAGTGCAAACTCCAAAAAATCACACATAACCAAGGGTTCCAAAACTGAACCACTCCAAGCCTCAACACAAAATCAATAGCAACCTGTGCCATATACATCTCAACCAAGCACACTATCAAACCAACAAGATAACATGGTGGAGCAACCGCCAACCAAGTCTCTAAAAACACATAACCATGGATTATCACACGTACTACATACATGTACCAATACACATCACTCAGAAAGCAACATACCAACTCATGATAGAAGGATCCATGAACCAAGAACAACTAACCAACTCAACCGAAACCAACAAGACCATAATGACATGTCTCTTGTTGTATAAGGTGATCAGCCTCCAAGAGATAGTCATCACAACAAAGGTGAATAGTGGGTCCTAGTTGCAAAACAACCTCACATACCCCCATCCTCAACGTTTCCTGCATCTACTTCCTCGTACACACTCACCAAGTCCATTACATACATCCTTGGAGAGGAATTACAATACAACACATAACCGACAATGAAAACAACAAAGATAACTAGCTTAGCCACCAAGTTCATAAAGAAGATAAAATTAAAGTTCCATTGCAACAATAAAGAAATAAATACGCGTAATTTCAACACTGAATCAAATTTATAACCACTAGGGTTATAAGAAAATAAGGTCACAAGTTGTGGCTAAACCCTCACAATCATATATAAACATAGTGTTGGCCCTCACAATCAACCGAAAAGAATCATCAATAACTAAAAGAAAGTTCACAATCTTTAAATCTCACTATACAACAACTGTATGACTAGTTACTAACCACAAAATGAGGAAGGAGGAAACAACGTCCAACTAGACTGATAACAACCCTCATGTGAAGTGGAATGAACACACAATCCACATGACCCAGAGTGTATCCACGACTCTCCAACAAGATACAATTTTTGGTTTCTTACATTTACAAGGGCACCACTACATACATAACCCCATAGGAAACATTCAATTCCAAACTCATGGGATACGTATCAAAACTTCCCAACCAAACCTTTTATCAAGTTTCCTTCACGCTACTCTTTTTCAAAGAGTACATCATGCTAAAGTAGAAGCCATGAACACATGAGCACTCAACAATTCCACTAACAACTCACAAGGACAACACAGTGGGCACTAATGTACCTAGAGAACCCAGTGTTTAAACCTGGCTCTGATATCATGTGTAACGCCTCGCCACACAACCCTAGAGGATGTTGCAAACAACTACTTAAACAGGCTAAATTTTTTTTTTGTTTAAGTACAATTATTATACAAGTTTGCTTCCCAATGCAACCATCCCCTAAGGTTACGAGACTAAAATAACTTAACAACCCACAAACAACATAAAGGAATCCATAACATTTATCAACTCAAGAAAATAAGTATGCATACATTCCATACAAGATAAATTACATCCAAGCATAATAAATAACTTTCCAATACATTTATCCATAATTAAATATTACAATTACAACTCTCATTCCCTGAATGAGGCAAGTCTAATAATAAAGGATATAGTTACAACTTCCACCTCAATAATAGATGAGGTATAAAATACAAGATCCAACTGAAGTGAAATAATGCAAGAACTGAAACTGAATCCAATGAGCTCTCCAACTGGAAGTCTTGTCCACATGAACATGAAGATAGCCCAACAGATTTAGGTGCACACCACCCAACCAAGTGGAGCCCAAAGGCCCACCCCCCGTGCTAGGAGATAGTAAGCAGGAATCCTAGTCAAGACCATCTACCTCTAGACACAGGCTAACATAAACCGAACCAAAACAGTAACAACCAACCACATGAACCTCACAAGTACATCCCAAGGTACAAATCAAGTACAACAAAAGTACAACACAAGAGCATCACAAGTACCACACAAGTACAACTCAACATGGTCACATTGCTTCCAAAAATAAAGCAGAACAAGTATGTTAAGAGAACCATACACATAATAATCAAATACCAACCATGGTCACATCAGGTATGTTAAGGAAACCATACCCACAAGATTGAATATCAACTACGGTCACATCAGGTGTATTAAGGAAACCATACCCACAATAAACAAGAGCCAATTGTTGTCCTAGATAGAGTGTCATCACACAGTTCATCATGGGTTATCCTTGGGATTCTTCTTAGGCTCCGACCCCCATAAGAAAAGGTTATCCTGGTGACCTTTACCGAATCCTGACCCCCATACTCACTCATGCAGAGCCAAATACCTTTCGTACAGACAAGATAGATGACCTTGCCATTTCAGGCCTTCCCACCCATCCCAAACCTAACCGAGCACTTGGGTCCATGAGTGAGGCATTAATATCTTGATTAGTGAGAAGTTAGTCCTAAACTTCGAAGTATTGTTTTAGTTATCACTTGATTAACTAACTTACAATGATTTATCCTGGCACCACTTCATGTGTTGGCCCCCGTTACAAGCCACTCTTCTACTCGACAACACACACACACCAACTAAACATCAATGGTACCAAGGTGCAACAAACAAGATATCACGTCCACTCCTTTCTCAGCAGGTGACAAAGATAAATCCATCTCCAACACTGGAGGTAACAACAATAACAAAACCACTCCTGACCGCTCCTGACAAGGAGGCACACATTACAAAATCCATTCCTTTCTCAAGAGGCACAAAACATTTCCGTTCATGGAAACCGAATACAACATTGACATCACTTCATGCACTACCCAAGGGAATTAACCAACAGTCAACATCACAAGACGACAACCCCCAACCTCTAGGGTCCTCTGGAAGACTTACAAACTAAAAACACTTAACCCATTTTCCCAAGATGTAAACATGAAAGACATATTCATTGAAGGCAACAGAAAATAACTACCTTTGGATATTCTAAATCCATTCGTCATTGCATTATGTAATTCATTACATCGATGAAACTGAATTAAGAATTCATCTTTTCAGATAAGGAAGAAATTACACTAATATTTAATTCCTTAATTTCTCTTAATAAAATAAGCATTTCCAACTATTCAAAAAATAACATTTTAAATAAATAAATGCTGCCTCTCTTCGACAAACTTATTCCCAAAACAATTAACTTATCTTAAATAAAACAATTTATTTGACATCAATATAATATTTCATCTGACATATTATTCTAAAATAAAATCCAATAGTTTGATTGAGAGTACAACGTATTTATTTTCACAATCACATTTAAGTCATACAATTAATTTAAATCAATATTTAATCCCCTCAATTAAACTTAAAACTTGTTTGAATAATAATCATTTTAATATATATTTACACAATAAAAATACATATAAATATATTTTAAAGCAATATATATTTATATATGTATTAATGTTTTAAAACTATATACTAAAATTCTCCATAATATATTATAAACTTATTTCCAAAATATAATTTAATATTTTAATATTTATAAAAATTATAATATTAAAATATTCAATATATTTTAAAATTATAAAAATAATAAGATTAAACAAATTCCTATGAACCGGGTCAACACCCGTCCTCGGGCCACATGCAAGTTTGAGAGGGGTTGTCGCGTGAATCACTAGGCGGTCGGATTAGGGCTAGCCCTGCGTCTTTACTTTTTTCGACCACGGTTTCTTTGGCTGGGCACGGATTGTTGACAGAGGGCGGCGGGTATGAGGGCAGCCGGCAGCAGTGCCACACAGTCTACCCCTGGTGGCACTTTACTAGGCACAACCATCCACCCTCGTGGGTGGCGCGGCTATGCCTAGCACAGCCGACCACCGGTGGCATTGGCGGCTGCGCCAGCATCACCACGGGGAGGAGAGGGGACGGTGGCGGCAGAATGGAGGAGGTGGGGGGTTGCGCTGGGCGTGGCTCCCTCCACCCACCTCCCATGGGGCGCAATGGGGGTCAAGCCCCCAGCAACCTCCCATGTTTTTTTATTTTTTTTATTTTATTATTTTTACACAGACTTGCGGATTTTTTGAAATTCGCGCCTCTTCCCAAGGGCATTTTAAAAAAAAAAAAAATTAAATTTACAGCATAACCCCTCCTCACAAATCTAAAATTAAATAAATATATATGATATACATGTATATAAATACATATATATATACATATATGAATACATTTAAATTACTCCAATTTAAGATTTGCAACACAAATTGAACAAATAATTTTCAAAAACCATTATTTGCAGCCAAGAACACAAAGTTTTTCTTGAAGATATATTTTTTTAAAGAAGGGATTTTTGTAACAAATTCAAAATTCAACATGGGTTATCTATTTGCAATCCACAACCAAAATTTAAAAGATTTCCAAAGCATACTCAAACCATATAATTTTTCAAAATGAAGCTATTGATTGAATGAACCTGGTATTGCAAGAATTTGGAGAAGATCCAAATGATACTCAGCTTCTTCCTTGATTCCCTCTTCAGTTCAACAAATTTCACCACTCCAAAACCCACAAAAATGAAATATTCTTCCTCCTATTTCCAAACTTTTCCAAAATTCCATCATCCCAAAATTGAGAAACAAAATTCAACATAAGGATGAAACCCTAAAAAATTTCAACAACCCCCTCATAAATTTCTGAAAATAGAATAGCAAAAGTCTTTCTTTTGAATTTTTTAATTTTTGAATTTCAAATTTGACTTTTAATCTCATTTTCCATAATTTTCAATTTCACATAATAAAATTCATAATTTCAAAATGAACTTATCCAATTTCAACAAAATCAATTTAATTAATTAATAAATAAAGCTAATCCACGATTAAATTATTTATTAATTAAATTAAATTAATTAATAAAATAAATTATGTTATTAACATAACACCAGTACAATTTCAATTTCACAAATTAAATGCATACAGCCATATGATTACCCTTTTTTTAACTTGCAATTAAATAAACAAAGAGAGGGAGCAATATTCACAACAACACAACCCGACTAACATCTGATGACATACTAGGACTAGGGCGACGACTTGGCATGAAAAAACCTAGCTACTATCTCCCAATCGAATACCGTTGGGCATTGGACACGCTCAAACTTGTGAAACCAGGTGGAGTCGATGTCCTGTACCTGTCAACCTGTAAATCAAGTAACAACAACATATAGTATAAACAACATAAAATACACACCGTGAAGAGGTAATCTCAGAATTGCAGGGCGCTCGCAAGTGAGTGATGTGATCCGTCTCCTTCACCAATACAATATTACCAACTGGTGAATCTAACATCATTAATATGATCAAAAGCATAAACATCATTAATCCAATTATCCACTATGCTAATCCAAAGCATGACATAATAATAACATCAGGATAAAATACCAAGTACCAAGGTCAAAGCACTAACAGAAAATAAGGCCTAACCAAACAAAACATTGTTCGGTCAAAAGAGCAAAACGGAGTGATCTTACAGATTGCCTATGCAAACTCAGAATCTTTTGAGTTTTGATTAAATTGAAAAAATGCCATGTGAAATCTTTGTAGAAAATTCTAGAAAAATCTCTGTTGGGGAGAAATTAAACTTTGTAATTTCATTGTTCTCTTTCTTTTTTTCTTTTTTTTATCTGGAAAAGAAATTGAAAATCTCTGTGTTGAATTTGTTTTTTCTGCAAAATTTGGATATTTTCTTGTAGATGGCCATTTCTAAAAATTATTTTCCCTACTGAAGCATTAGTTTTAATAAATCTGTATATATATATATATATATATATATATATGTATTTATATTTTGAAAAATATATATACATATACATACATTTATTTATTTATATATGTTTATCATTATTGAAATGGTTGTATTGGAAAAAAAGCCTCTTTCAAATTTTCGTTCGACGAAAACCAAATTTCGCAAGAAATTATAAAAAGACAAATTCTCGGTTTTTGGGGAGGCGCTATGGAGGAGGCAACGCCTAGCATTGCCCCTCTCCACAGTCGCCCCCTTTGAATGGGGGTTTGGCTGTGTGGAGACACAGTTGCATCCTGCTTCATAGGGGTTCACTTGTGTATAAACACAATCCCCCCCCCACCAAACATTTGGCGTGCCCTCCTATTTCTTTGACATGACTTTTTTTTTATAAAAAAAAGCGATTTTTATTTTATAATATTTTATATTATTAAAATATATATAATATATATATACATATATAAGTATATAATTATATATATATTTATATGTATATATATATGTATATTTGTGTATATATATTTGTATATATGATTATATTTAATTGTTTTGGAATTTTTTAGTAAATAATTACTAATATATGTATTTATATATTGATATATATATATAATCATATGATTATGTATATATTCAGTATGTATATATTTAAATATATATATTTAGTGATATTTTAAATAGGTGCATACATTAAATGCACAATTAGATGATTTTAAAGTAATAAGTTTTTAATAAAAGAAATAGATGATTTTAAGGTAATATGTTTTTTATAGAAGAAATAAATGTTTTGTTTAGAAGTAATTAAAGAATTGAAGTGTCAGGTAGTTTGAATTTACTTCGTTGTCTGAAAGAGATTTTATTAAATTAGTTATTTGAGGCAATAATTTACTGTATTTTATTGAGGGAAGTGGATTTAGGAAATCCAAAAGATAGAGTTATTTCCTTTTTAAAGTGTCTTTTGATGTGATTTCTTTTGTTCGTGTTTTGGGGAAAAGTGGTTAGGGTGTTATTCATTATTTTGTAAAGACTTCCAGATGTGGTACTTTAGTTGGGGGTTGTATTTTTATTGTCAGCCCTTTGAATTTTCTTGGGTAGTGTGTATAGTCATTTTCAATTAATCACCTAGTTACCACGAACAGGGATGTGATACCTTTATGTTTTGGGGATTTATTATCCTTATGTGTGCAATAGTTTACCCTTGGGTTGTGGATTTGTTCCACATGTTGTCTTAGTGGAGTGGCTTTCAATGAGGGCCGACACACAAAGTGGTGCCAAGGGTAACTCATTATGAGTTAGTTAATCCAACCATAATGTAAATAAATATACTAGGTGAATAGGTAGTATCTAACACTTAATAAGAGTTATTGTGCCTCACTTATAGACTCAAGGGCTTGTATAGACTTGGGATGGGATGAGAAATCCTAGAATGGAAAGATCGTTATCTTGTCTCTATGAAAGGTAATTGATTCTGCATTGAATTGCATGTGGGGCTGGGAGTCGTGAGAGGTTACCAGGGTAACCCAAGATGGGGGTTGGGGCCTAGGAAGATTCACCAAGATAACCCATGAAACCTTGTGATGACACTCCTCCTAAGTCAGCAGTATGTTTGGTTTAGTGATATAATTTTTTAGTTAACTCTGAAAGCAATGTAACTATTGTGATAGTGTTGTATGTAATGCCCCACCAAGTAACCTTAAAGGAAGTTGCAATTAACGTCTTAAGTGAACTAAATTTTTTTTTATAAAGTGCATTTAACATACACATTCACTTACTAATTAACAACCTCTAAGGCTACAAGGTTAGGATTACTTTAACCCACACATACATAATACATATAACCATAGCATTATAAACTTTATGAAATAAACATCATACATCATAAGAATACCACATAACATAATAAGATAATCAACCAAGATACAATCTCATAAACATTATCTTAATCCAATAGTTACATCACTCATTCCCAGAATGAGACAATAATACAAATGTATTACAATTACATAATTCCACCTCATAACAAAAGAGGGGTAGATAACTTATACAAAATGAAATATTACAATGCAAGATAATACAAGAACCGCAAGCTGTCCATCTGGATGTCTCGCCACCACGTACTGAAGATAGATGGGGATCCAACGGTTTTGGTGCATGTCCACCCAACCAATGTGGTACCCGAAATCCCACCCCCCATGCTAGGAGATAGTAACAAAGTAACATGGATAAAGATCTACAATCCACTAACCAAAGGAAGACTCATACTGATTCATACTGTTATAGCCAACCAAAAATATGAACTAACAAGTACAAATCAAGTACAACTCCAACATCACTAACATAGGTCACATTGCTTCCAGACATAAAGTAGAACAAGTATGTTCATAGAACCATACATATAAAACAATTAACAACAGTTGTCCTAGATAGAGTGTCATCGCAAGGTTTGTCATGAGATCTCTTCTGGGCATTCTTCATAGGCTTTGGCACAAGTAATCCTAGTGGCCTCAATCGAATTCCGACACTCATACTCACTCATGCAGAATCAACTACCTCTCGTAAGAACAAGATAGTCGATCTTGTCATTCCAAGCCTTCTCACTCATCCCAAGTCTAAACGAGCCCTTGTGTCTATGAGTGAGGATTAAATTATCTTGATTAATGTGAATGCATCATAATCATCTAAGTACCTTAATTTAATTATCACTTGATTAACTCACTTTTGAAGGTTACCCAATTTACCACTTTGGGCTCCGGCCCCTAACAAAAGCCACTCTTCTATTCGACAACACACACCCAAACAATCCACCGAGGGAAACACAAGTGCATATCAACTAGACATCATAATCCACTCCAAAACAGTGAGGAAACAAAAAATAGAACTCACTCCAAACATCTTGGAGGCAAAAATCACATAGTCCACTCCTTTCACAAGAAGAAACAAATAAAAGAACTCACTCCAAACATCTTGGAGGCAACAACACATAGTCCACTCTTTTCACAGGAGGTACAAAACATCCTCATTCATGGGTAAAACTAAAAAGACGCCATGCACTACCCAAGGGAAAACAACTGGATGGCATAAAGATTCAACAACCCTTATCCTCTAAGTTCTTCTAGAAGACTTATAATTTAGGACTAACATTAAATCCCAAAACCAACAATGCAACTTGACGACATAGCAACAAAAACATTCAAGTCATTAATCAAATCTAATATTTGGATTTCCTAAATCCATACTCATTCAATAGGCAGTGCTGACAAAGTCAAAGACACGATAACTAGATCATTTAAAATAATCATAACCCCTATTTCCCCTTTCATTATTGAAAATCTAAAACAATTAAACTTACTTCCTTTTACTAAATACAGAGAATTAAATCCTTTAAGATAATCATGAGGAAGATACTACTTTTGGATATACTAAATCCATATCTCTTTCATAATCCAATCACAATGATTTAATTAATCTAAATAAAAATTAATAAATAACATAATTGATTGCCTCATCAATAAAACAACTTCTTAATTTCCTTTTAAATCGACACAAATCCATGCAAGTAAACTCTTTCCATTTCCTAACCAACTCTTACATCTCATTCAATTTTCTATTTAAAACATTCAATCATTTTAATATAATAACATATTGTTTCTCTATCCATTTTTAAATCTCTATTCAATAATATATTGCATGCATCTCATTAAAATAAAATACGATAATGAATTTTACACTTAATATATATATATGCTCCATATTATATAGACACCAAATATATATATTAATAATTTAATTACATATATTCTTTAATATTCCATTCACAATGACTAGATTACTCTATGGAACTAAATAAAACATAATAACTATTTATCTTTTTCAATATAGTTAGTTCCTAAATTTACTTCTAATGCAACCTAACACTATTGCAAACAATCTTTTCAATTTTTTATCTAGAGTCTATGCCTTTTCAACTATCCATTTAAAAAAACATGCAATTTCATCAATGTATAAAAATATCTTTTGACTTATCTATTTGACCACGCATTCATATTGTTTCTAATTAAATCTCATTAATTAAAACAAACATTTAAATATAAATATTTCTATAATTCTTCAATATATTTAAATATATTTTCCTTATCAATTTTGACCATACATTCAAAACTTATCATTTAAATTCTTCATGCAAAGCTAAATTACACGCACTTAAATAAAATAAGGTAAATACTGATTGAAAATACTCATGAATATATTTATACATCTCAATATATTTTCTGCAATCATATTAGCAAAATAAATATTTCTTTTTAATCCAATAATTACTTCTATTAAAAAATGTCTTTCTCTATACATTTTCTACACATACTAATCATTTTTTTTAGAACACTAATAATACCCAATTTGCAAACAATAGAATAAAATAAGATAAAATATTATTTATTCTCTCAAATGGATATATACCTTCAATATATATATACTAAATATTAATATATTTAAATATATTTAATCATTAACATATCTTCTATTCTTTATAGAATATCAAATTGTTTAATTCAAAATAAAATATCCTTTATCATCAATTCTCCAAAATATAATTATATTTTTCCAATTAAATCAAATTAATAATTGGACCTTTTACACATGAATTTAAATTCCACAATTAAATTCTAAATTATGCATTCTTTAAATCAAATATTTAACTCTTTCAATTAAACTTTAACATGTCATATTAAAATAAACAATAATTTTTCCATATGTTTATAATTTTAATTCTACTAATCTAATATACAAATTTTATTTAAAATAATATAAATAAATATAATACTTTAATATTATAAATTATAATATAAAATATTATTAAATAATATTTTAATATTATAATAACAATACATAAAATATTAATATTTATAAATATCAATTTATTATTATTTTATTTTCAGAACAGCCATGGGAAAATAACTTAACAGCAGTCTCATGTTTCAAGCATAACTCAAAAACTACGATCTGGGTATTTGCGATTTTTTGACAGGGATAAGAAAATTTCAAAATGCAAAAACCCTTTAAATTTCTTGACAACCCAGTTTGTGAAAGTGAAGTTATAGGTGACGCAACCAGACCATTTTACCATGAAAAATATAACTATACTGCAGATTTTAAAATCCGTTTTTTAATAATAAACAGAGGGTTTCATTTTCTAAAAACATTCTAAATGCATTGTTCAATCTCTATGTTTGATTTCAATAACAACAATTTCCCCAAATAATTTAAATTCAACTAAGGTTTTCACAATTTTCACTCAAGAATTTTCACAAGCAAAGGCTGTAAATTTGTTTAATTCTTTTCTTCTAATATCAAATTTATTTTCTAAAACAGATTTAACAAACAAATCTTTAATCATTACTATTTTAAAGAAAACAATCAAGAACAATAAAACACAAAGAGGAAAACCTGGTACAAGAAGCTACAGGAAGAGATGAATTTCTGATGCAAGCCTCCTCCAAAGATTTCCTGAATTTTCTTCAATCCTCCAATGAATCCAATCCAAAACCCAACAAATGCAAACAATCTTTCCTTCAATCAATTCTACAATCAAAACTTTCTTCAAACCCTTCTTGTGCAATTTTCCAAAATTTTTTTTCTGCTGTAAAAATGTATTTTTCTAAAACTTTCTGCCCTAAAATTAAAACATGTATTCTTTATAAATCAAAAATACCTAATACAACCCTAATTCACATTACATGCAAATTAGATATTTCAATTTTCAATATTTACAACCCTAATTCACATTACATGGAAATTAGATATTTCAATTTCAATTTCACTTTTTGAAAACCCACTTTCAATTTAAAATGCAATTTCAAATAATAAATTAATTTCCAAAGTTGCAACTAATTTCCCAAATAAACATTTAATTACAATTTTTAATTTAATTCCCACACGTTGAAATTAAATTCCAAATTTAATTTTAATTCTTTTATTTTCTTTCATTCTCTTGCATCACGCTTAATTAATTAATTTAATTATTTAATAACTAAATTCAACCCCCTTGGATTAAATTTAATTAATTAAATAAACTAAATATAATTAATTAATTTAAATATAAACTTTTATCCACATTGCATTATTTAAATTAAATAACTATCAACATGATTTAAATACAATTATTCTAAATATCTATTTCCAAATCAAGAATTTTTCAGAATTAAATAATATTAAAGCAAGACAGACAATGACTCGACACACACAACTGACAACACACTAAGGCTAGGGTGTAAACTTGACACATGTTACCTAGCTACTATCTCCCGTTCAACTTAACCGTTGGATCGACACGCTCAAACCTGTGAAACCAGGTGGAGTCGATGTCATGTACCTGCAATCCTGCAACCAAGTAAACAACATCATACAATATATCCAGCATATAATACACACCGTGAAGAAGAAATTACGGATTCGTAGGGCGCTCGCAAGCGAGTGATGTGAACTTGTCCTCTTCACCCATACACTCATTGAAACTGACACTTCCATCATAATCCAGTAATCTCATAATAACATCTCATGTTAACTCTACAACATCATTAATCCATAATGCATGTGAAACAAAATCAGATAACTACATCTCACAATAATAGTTGTCACTCAATAGTAACGGTCAAAATATCATAACAAAATGTATCCAGTATCAAAGTAATTGCAACCAAACATAGCATAAAGCAAGTTGAACAAGAATCAAAACGGAGGGGTATTACATTGTAATTGTATTTGATTAGTTCAATTTTGTGTTAGCCTGTGTCTAAAGGTAGATGGTCTTGTCTAGGAATCCTTGTTACTATCTCCTAGCAGAGGGGGTGGGCCTTTGGGTACCACTTGGTTGGGTGGAATGTGCACCTTACTCCATTGGGTTCCCTTCTTTGTTCGTGATGGCAAGATTTCCAGTTGGAGAGCTCGTGGTTTCCAGTTACATTTCATACTTATATTCATTTTAGTTGATTCTTGTAATTATTACCCCTCATTATTAATCGAGGTGGAAGATTGTATTTTGTAATCACACTTATTTGTTCTACCTCATTCGGGGAATGAGAGATGTAATCTTCTTTGTTAAATTATTGTTATGTGAAATCTTATTGTATCTCTTATTGTTATGATGTAGTTTATCTTGTATGGAATGTATGAGTGATTAATTTCTTAAGTAGATAAATGTTATGGATGAAATTATGTTATATGTATGGGTTTAAAAGTAATCTCAGTCTTGTAGCCTTAGAGGTTGTTGGCATTAGGAAGTGAACTTGCACATGTTAATTGTACTTTAAATATAAAAAAATTATGCATTTGAGTAGTTAATTGCAACTTCCTCTAGGTTACGTGGTGGGGCTTTACAACAAGAGTAGTTTTAATACATTGATGTTAAAGTGGGAAGATAACATTTTAAGGCCCATTAGTAGCAATGTGTAATGCTGCAAACATTGGAGATTAGTTGCAATGCATGAAATGTTTGACAGACATTGCAATGCCCTGAGGCTTGACCATTCATTCCCTTCCACTAATGCCCAACACTTACTTTAATTTTCCCTCTACCACGTAACAAATATTAACTTCAACACATGCTCTTCAACTAGCCACTTATTAAATTGAGACTAAAAATAAATGAGACCACAACTGGCATTAGGTTTTACACTTGGCAATTGCATTTTATTGGTCAAGGAAGAAGCATAAAGTAGTACATTGCAAGGGACTATATCGACTTGGGGTTGTTTTCTTGTGAAATCCTTTGGGCATTGTAAATGTGAGTTATATAAGCTTGAATAATACTTGTGTCCATAATTACTGAACCATTAATCCTTGTAATGTTTAGGGTATATCTCCCAGTAGCCATGGAATCCAATTTTAGTTGAATAGGATTCACTGTAGATTCCAGAGATTCAAGAGGGTAATAAGGATGCAAAACATGGTACTTGGGAGAAAGCACACCAAACCTTGTCCAAAACAAGGCCATGCTTAAGAGGTCTGGTAAGGATATCAACAAGAAATTGGAAGGAATCTAGAAGTTCTACATATTCGAGTGGGTTGTGTGCTCTTGCACACTCCGCAATTGGCTAATTTCAACACTTCAAACCCTTCTCTGGTTAAAATATTTTTTTAAGAATAGAAGCACACTCTCATGTTGATTTTCCCCCATTTACTTGTCTCAAGACATTTTAGTTTTGAAAGATGTGACACAAGGTAATGTTTTTCCTTTCAAAATAGTTTATTATGTTGACATTTTTGCAATGTCCAAAACTAAAGCTTTCTACTCTACTCTTTCACATGAATCCCAAAATTAAATTGATGCCTCATACTTTCATTATAGAATATGGACATGAGCTAGGGATTTCCTGTTCTAGTATTGCAACTCCAAAATAAAAGCAGGCATAGTAGCAAACACAATTGTTAGGTTTAAAGCCAAATTTTGCAACCTTTGCTAGCATCCTCCCTTCCCAATGCCAAAATGGGACCTTTGGAACAGTATGGACATCCATCGAAGCATAAAGGATAGAGGAAGCAACTTCCCTGGTAGACATGCATGCAAAAAATGGAAGCATCAACAAGGCACGCAAACTATTTGACATAATACCTGAAGTAGATGTCATCTCATGGAATACAATGATTGCAGGATATGTGCAAAATGGATTTGTTGAAAATGCTCTGGAAACTTTCAAGCATATGCAATTGGTAGGTGTAAAGCCAAATTCCACAACCTTCTCCAGTTTCCTCCCTGCCTGTGCCAAAATGGGAGATTTGGAACAAAGCATGGATGTATCCATAAAGGAATTCAGAGATAAATAAATGCCTTCTTCACTGGAAGTAGGCGATTCCCATGGCAACCATGACGCCAACTGTGAGAAACTACATGAAAGATAGAAAATGTTTGCAGAAAAACAACTCTTCAACTCCTCATCTGATTTCAATGACCATGAGTTTTGCAAATAAAATCCCTATGAATTTTTAATATCTCATTCAAATGAATGTGGTGGTGAAAGAGACTACGCAGGTTAGCTGAGATTGAATTCATTCATTGTTCATGTACATTGGTTGCAAAAGTTTATCAATGATTGAAATAATTTCAATCATTGGCTAGGTGTTGTGGAGAGAGGTCAACGGTTGATTTCAAAATTTAGGTTGGTCTCTCTCAAATTGGATACGCCCATAATAATATAATTAAGTTGAGAGGCTTCTACATTGAAAGCACAGGATGCGTGTACATTTTTTGAAGCTATGTTTATTTTGATGTTCTCCTACTTATATATATTATAAAAGAAATGTAACTGACATGCAAATTGATGTGACAAATTGATTAAAAATAAGCGTCTGAAGAAAGATATCTCTTGGATTTTTTATAAATATTATTAATAAATAATTTATATATACTAGAACAACATATTCAAATACCCAAATAGGAAAATATATGAAAACTTCTTGAACAATTTAACATAAAGCTTAAAAATAGACTCAAGTTGCTTAAATTCATCCAATAAATTCCTTTTGACTAACAAGTAGGTTCTAAGTTTGAATAATGTATATCTTTACATTTTCTATCTCCATGCAAATTAGAAATGTAATGGACATGCAAATTCATTTTCTATGTATACTAGCATATATGTATTATTTATTATTTAAGCCGAGAGGCTTCTACAATGAAAGCACTAAGAAATGTAACCGACATGCAAATAAAATAAATGCAATGGACATGCAAATTCATTTTCTATATATTCTAGGATATCTCTCTCTTTTTTATGAATATTATTAATAAATAATATATATATATATATATATATACTAATAATATAAAATTCAAAGTCCATAAATTATTTTTTTGGTGATCAATATTTATCTCCCTCCCATAAACAGCCTTCAAACCCGAGACTATGTATCATCTTACCTGAGTTGCAATGATAATAATTATTACTATACCTATTTTAAATTGTTTTCTATAAAATTTCCATGGAAGGTACACTCGGGTAACGAGCTATATTGACGAGTCTGTATTGTTGGTCAATGTCAAAATCTCGCAGTCTATAGAACTAACATCAACAAAAGCTGAGATTGGATTTTTTTATGATGGGTTATGTGTTTGCATGGAAGAGTACATTTTTGTGGTCAGTTTGTCTTTTGTTTTTATGTGTATATAGAAATGGAAATGTTATACAGGTAGGAGCATTTGCAGAGAGCTCTTCTAAACATGCTTATGCTACAATGATGTACATGGGGACCCCCAGAGATGATGAATTTTACATTGCAATTCGAGTCCTGATGAGATCCCTTGTCAACCTTAAGGTGAATGTAGATATTGTTGTTATAGCATCCAAGGATGTCTCCCTGGATTGGGGAAAAACACTATAAGACCAAGCCTATTTCCTTTTTTCAACAGAAGGAATATAAATGAATTCTTCTCCTAGAAGTTGGAAATGAAGAAAAATTGTTGATCAATACGCAAGTGTGAAGATGGAGCTCGAGTTGTATATGTAGACAACATTGATAATCCTTACAAGAAACAATTAGACCTTGACAAGCGCTTTTCTCTTTCTCTGAACAAGCTATATGCCTGGAGTCTTGTGGAATATGAGAGGGTAGTCATGCTTGATGCAGATAATGTCTTCCTCCAGAAGACTGATGAGATTTTTTCAGTGTGGACAGTTTTGTGCAATCTTTATCAACCCCTGTATTTTTCATACCGATCTTTTTGTTTTATAGGTTTCTTGGTTTTTTTTTTTATGATTTTATTGCATATTTTTAAAATTCCAATTTAATTCTACTTCTTTCATGGCAGGATTTGAGTTTGCAATGTTTTTAGATTGTCATTTTCAATAGCTGTTTTGTTCTATTTTTTTCATAACTGGTTTTTCTTCATTCATATGCAACCTTCGGAGAAGGTTTTCAAACATATGTTGCATCAACTGGCTACTGTGCTGAAAAATGAAGATGGTGCAAATCAAGGATTTGTGGCTGCACATTTTGATGATTTACTGGAAAGGCCCATGTTTCATCCGCCTACAAATGGATCCAAGCTAAATGGGTTCTATCGATTACCACTGGGATACCAAATAGATGCTTCTTTCTACTATAAGCATCATTTCCATGGATATATATATTTATGATTTGTAAGAAAGATAAGGAAATAAGTGAATCCTGGAACTTTTGGTCAATGTTATTGATTTTTTTTTTTTGGATCAAGCTGTGGCCTTCTTAGAAAATTTGAAAATATACTTAATTGAAGTTAATTAACCATTTGTTTGATATGACCCTTAGAAGGACTTTTCCCTTGAGAACGAATTAAGATGTATAGCAAGAAGGATCGTGTATTACTTTTGTTACAATTTAATACATGAGCCAATCAACTGCCTAGATTTCCAATGTTTGGAAGGACTATCTGAAAAGTAATTGTTGTGACCTTTTCACACATGACCCCATTCAAAATGGGGACCCCCTAATTTTTTCTCCATTTGGTTCTTTTGGCTTTGGTTTTGGTTGGTTTTCCTGTTGTCTCTCTCGGTTTTCTTTGTCTTTCTGGGGATGTGTCCGTCTTTGGGCCTCAGTTGAAATTTTGGCTGTCTGTGAATTAGGGTTTTGAATCTTTAGGCCAATTTGAGGTTAATTTAAGTGAGAAAATTGAAATCTGAGCTTGGCATTGCAGTTAAAAGGCATCAAGCAGGTTCCCATCAAATTTTCACTGAATTCTGATGGCTTACTATATTTAGTAAGTACTCAATTTGGGACCTTTTCTGCAACACTTTTGAAGCTCTAACTACTACACTACATTCAAAACACCTTGAGCTGTCTAACTACAAATTTTGAGTTGAATCAGACACCTTGTTATTTTTAGTTAGTCTCTCATTTGAATTTTTTCTGCTGAAGTTGTCGAGAAACAAACTGTTACATCAAACTCAAGACACTTCAAAGTGATTATACGCAAAATTTTAGCAAATTCTAACAACTTGCTATTTTTAGCAGTTTTGGCTTCGAGAGCCATTTCTAGGGTTTGCATGTCTGATTTTTCAATGCATGTCAAGATATTCTTTATGGGTTTTTTGAGAGCTTCACAACGATGTGACATGCAAGCCAAGATGCTAACTTTCAGCAATTCTGGCTTCAAGAGCCATTTTTAAGGTTTGCATGTATGAATTTTTAA
This sequence comes from Sequoiadendron giganteum, assembly GCA_007115665.2. Lineage (NCBI taxonomy): Eukaryota > Viridiplantae > Streptophyta > Pinopsida > Cupressales > Cupressaceae > Sequoiadendron > Sequoiadendron giganteum. The sequence continues at coordinate 250,494,971 of CM021104.1, read as the reverse complement.
TGCATGTCAGGATATTCTTTATGGGTTTTTTGAGAGCTTCAAATTGATGTGACATGCAAGTTAAGTTGATGACTTGCTAATTTTTAGTAGGTGCCCACATACATACCAATTTTCTAGGTTTTCTAGGTTTTTTTAGATTTTTCGGGCAATATGACATGCAAACACATCCGACAAGTGGTTGGTTACTTTTTTAGGCACTTACTATTTTTAACAAGTACACTCCAGTAGCTCCTCAACACTTTAGTTTCACGAACGAAGCAACATGCAATAGAAATGGGGTCAAACAAATGTCATTTGAGGCACATACAAGTTAGATTAGGGTTTCTAGCTGTGAGACTCAAAATGAGGGGTAAAACTCGAGAAAATTGAAAAACTGATGTATCCCATCATGATCAACATCCTTCAAGCAGTCCACTGGTAAAATTTTAGCGCAATCTGAGTACATACTATTTATAGTAAGTCACCTCCAGAACAGGGCTATAAATAGCAGTTCAACCTAGATGACGAGTGTGAATGGGTCAAATAGGTCATGAGGATCTCATGGATCAAATTCCAAGTCAATCGAAGATACAAAAGTATGAAAATCAAGGATTTACTAAAAATAGAAGGTTACAGCGAATCAGTTGCAAAATTGGTTAAGTGTTTAGACAGGTTCAAATTCATCAAAAAAATGGAAGTATCACCTATCATATGTGCCCCAGGCATCATGGAGGCCTAAAAACTTTCTAATCATGTGGCCCAAAACAAATTTTGTGCCTCAACAAGCCTTTTAAAAGGCAAATGTGTATTAGGTCATGGAATGAACTTGCAACCATTCAATTTAAAAGCTAATCGATGGTAAATTTTCAAGTTTCATTTAGTCTTACTTTTCAAGTGAGTTTTTTTAAAACACTTCATTTGTGTGTGCTCCAATGCATTTTCCCCTGCAAGGGGTGCTACCCCTTGACCCTGCCGATGGTTGCCGCACTCGGGGTCCCTATTTCAATATTAAAAAAACAAAAAAAATATGGGGCAACTGCATCAACCAACTATGAAATTTTTTAAAGGAGAGATTCGCCATTTTAATTAATATATTTAGTGATTATTCACTAGGATTCGCCACTGTGATTATTATTTTTACTAATTATTCATTAAGATTTGCTAGGATTTGACAATTTTTTTAATACTGTGCATAAGATTCACCAAGATTTTACACCTTTGTCGAGGGGCGGGGGGGTTTCTTAAAGTTATCCCTGGTGGAGGGTGTACCTCCACAATGTTGCTCCCATAAGGGGGCGGCGGTGGGGAGGTAGCCCCTCCCCATCCCCCATATAAATAAAAAACAATGAACAAACTAAATGTTAATGCCTACGATCTAAGATAAAATACATATGGAAATTTCATATGGTCAAAGCTTCCCAAACAAAAAACTTTGCTTACCATAAATCAAAACAACAAATATTAATTCATCGTCATACAACACAGGGTTCATTAACATAAAATATTTTAAAATATATATATGTGTGTGTGTGTGTGTTTGTATATATATATATATATATATAAAGATTTCAACTCAATAGTTTAATTGGGGAAAAAAAAGAAAAAAGGCCATCTACAGACAAATTTTGCAGACACAATCGGGAAACCAAATTTTAGAGAAAGAATTCTATAGATGAATTTCTCAACCAAATACAAAGATTTGTTTATTTTTGCAACTATTCGAAAAACGAATCCTAAAAGAAGAACAATAAAATTCATACAATTAATTTCACAAGAATTTTCTTGAGAAAAGCAAACCCACAGGAAAACTTTTTTTACAGAAAATAAAATTTCTTTCAAATCCCTAAACATTTCCTTATGGATTTCACTATTATACCAAATTTCCATTTGCTAAGGTTTTCCACAAAGAATTTCAATCTACAAAAGAAAATGATTCTACAGAGAAATTTATTTACAAAAAAAATTATTTATGGCAATACAATTTTTAACACAAGGCAATCTTTTACAGATAATATATAATCTAGAAGCTTTTCAATTAAAAATTAACAAAACAAAAGAAAGAACCTGTAGTCCAATGCTTGAGTATTTGTAGATCTGAAGCAATGACTCCTCCACAGCTCCAAGCAATTTTTCCAGACAAACAATGGCTTCCTCGAGTAATACGATTTCTCGATCACAACAACAATCCCAAACACAACAAGAATTTTCGAGAACAATTTATCTAAAGATGCAAGAATGCAAAATTACTTTCTACATCAAATTCCTCCAAAATTATCCAGATCCCATACTAATCACAACCAGACTTATTTTCAAACAATTTCCCAACCACCAAAATATCTTGTGCTTCTGCCATGAAGAAGCTTTCCACTTCCTCTCTCAAAGCCAAAATCTTCTCCCGTGAATTAATTTTCCAACAAACTCATTAATTTCTTCCAACACATGTTAAAAATCATAAAATATCTCTAACAACCAATTTGCATAAACTAGATAATTTAAAATTAAAACATTTAATAATTACAAACATTTCCCTTTTCAAATTTAATTAAATTAACCAATTTAATTCATCAATAAACACTATAATCCAAGGATTAAACTATTTATCAATTAAATTAAATTAATTTATTTATTAATTTAAAACTTCTAACATTAAAATAAAATTAATCTAATAATCCACTTTAAATGATTAAATTCACTAAATCCCCTTTTAAAGCATTTAACATAATAAATCAAAGCAATAATAAATAAATTTTAACAAGCAAAACTGATTAGACCAGATGACACACTGAGACTAGGGTAAAAATTTGACACAAGTATCCTAGCTACTATCTCCCAATCAACATAACCGTTGGGTCGACACGCTCAAACCTGTGAAGCCAGGTGGAGTCGATGTCTTGTACTTGCAAACCTGTAAACAAGGCATAAATATAGCATGTATATAAACATCATATAAGAAAACACCGTGAAGAGGAAGTCACAGAATCGTAGGGCGCTTGCAAGCGAGTGATGAAATTATGCCCCCTTCACCAATACACTACCACAAAATGACAGTTCTAACATATACAATCTACTCATGTGCATATAACCATGTTATTCCAAATAATTGTAATGCTAATCAAAGGCATGTCATATAATAACATCAAAGAGAGTAACATCACATCACAATATATAGTCCACATCGCTCTATAAATAGCAATCAAATAATAAACATCATAGAGTATATCAAAGTATGAGTGCAACCAAAAAACAAAACAAAGCAAGGTAGGACATTGTCCAATCCAAAGAGAAAAATAGAGGGGTATTACAATACATATAGAATATATATCAGATTACATATGTATACTCTTATATAGATATGTATCTATATCAGATTACATATGTATACTCTTATATAGATATGTATCTATATCAGATTACATATGTATAGTCTTTATATGGATATATATCTATATCAGATATCTATATAAGATTATACATTTTTAATCTGATATATATATCAAAATTGACATCCCTACGATACCAAAAGGCTCTCTTTAGCTAATATCAAAACTAACTTCAAGAGGCTCTCTTTAACTTATATGGAAATTGACATCCCTAAGATACCAAAAAAGAATGTGTTGATTGAGGCTATGGAGAAAGCAGGTATAAAATTTAATGCAATGTATATGGAGGTTGCCATGGATGTTAGCAGCTGCATAGTGACTATCCATTGTTATTATTCAATCAAGGTTTAGAAGGGATGGGAGAATATTTCATGGGGAAGGAAACTAATTGTGCAAAAGTGAAGAGTTGCATTAAATGACTTTGATCAGTTTAAAGTCATGCTTGCAAAGATTAAGGTTTGTTTTTTCTTCAAGAAGTTGGTAGTTGGATGATATTTTTAGCATCTGTGGGTTTCCATGAGGATATGAACAAATGCAAAGTAACTGAGTTACAAGGATATTAAACTGATAATGCCAATGTGTTTATTAAAGCTAACTGACTTATAGGGATATATGGCAAGAAACTTGGGCATTATTAAATGGTAGACATTGATAGAGGGTGATGTTAAGGTCCATGTGATGAAACCATACACGACTTGATATGATGAAACACTATAGGGCATGACTATATATATATCTATATATACATAATTTGATACGAATATATCATTGTATTTACATATAATGATATATTCACATCAGATTGTGTGTGTGTATATATATATCTATAATCTGATAATAATATATCATTGTATTTGCATACAATGATATATTATTATCAGATTATATATATATATATATATATATATACAGTCATGCTATGTATATATATATCAAGCCTCATGTTGTGTAGGGTTTCATCACATGAACCTATATATTCATATATATATATATATATAATTGTCTGCAAATATATATATATATATACAATCTGATAAGAACATATCATTGTCTGAGAAGAATATATCATTGCCTGCAAAAATATATATACATTCTGATAATACAATATCATTGTCTGAAAAAATATATATACAATCTGATAAGAACATATCATTGTCTGAAAAGAATATATCATTCTCTAATAAAATATATATACAATGTGATTAGAACATATCATTGTCTGTGAAGCTTCATGTGATGAAACCCTACATGGCTTAATATGATGAAACCCTACACGGCATGACTATATATATATATAATTGTCTGCAAATTGTAATCTTAAAACCAGTTTATAAATTTGGACAAAAATTGTATACCCATTAATTTTCATGATTATAATGTAGGGATTCGAAGAGAATCCAACAAAATCTATATACCCATTTAATTTCATGTGCATATTATAATTACTGAAAATAGAAAATGTCTACCCATTAACTTGTATCTTGAAAAACCTCAATAATTTGGGGCAAAAACTGAAAACCCATAAAATTTCATGTTTATACCGGCGTTTGACAATATACCCATTAAATTTCATGATTATACTTGGTCAAAATTATGTCAATGTTCTGTTTAAATCACATTACATGTGATTAGTTCATAGAATAATGTCAAAAACAATCATAGCAGTCAAACCCTTGATGCCATAGACAGAATAATTCATGAGGGATCAAATTTCTACCAGTCACATGTAAATAGAAATGATTATAGTCAAACCCTTAATGCCATACAAAGAAATGATTTTTAAACACACCAAAATGCACTGAAACACCATTGATGCCAACAAAAACCCACTGTTGAACAAACAATCTTGCAGGTGAAGAGAGGTGGAGACGTTACTTGCAATAGAAGAGAGCCAAAAGAAGTCACCATGGTCACATGAGCTTGCGTCAATGGTGGGAGAGAGGAGACCACAATGAAAACTCAAGAAAAATCCATGGGAGATGATGAGTTTAGGGCTTAAAGTTGCCCAACAACCCGCAGTTAGGTTAACTCATACGTGTGGTTTGATGAAGGCATATGGGGCACATGGTTAACTCATACGTGTAGTTTGATGAAGGCATATGGGGCACATGGTTAACAATGTAATGTGGCGAGGTTGAGATTAAAGTGACCACCTCCTAGCAGAACCATGTGATATTTTAACCGGGCCCACATACAAGTGTAACTTGTAATAGGTTAATTGGTAATTGTAAATAGGTTATTTTAATTTATTTTTTTGGATTTATAATGAACGGGTATGGGCGAAGTAATGAAAATGTAGTGGACGAAGGTCCAAAAACACCTTTTTTGAGCACCTTTCGCTTTACAGGTTTGACAAGGTGCATTTTAAATACCCAGAAGATATTTTTTTATTTTTAAGGTCCTAACTCGCTTACGAAGAAGCCCAAAAAAATTTGAAATCGGACCTATTTTGCACTTTGCACAAATGCACAAAGTTAGCCCTGGCAATTACTGGTATGTCTCCCCTAAATGGTCAAAGTTGCAATGCTACGATATTTTAACACATGTCCTTGACATTTCATTGGCTCGATCTTTCTCTTTGTTTCTTTGAAGTGATGGTTTGTTGAGCTAGATCCACACAGTTTTACATCACATGTGAGGGATGCTAAACGAAGCATCACCCATTTAAGCTATGATGGTGTAGAATCATGAAACTTGTCCATGTCAGTGCTATGGAGGTCCAAGTGTCCATTTTCACTCAAAGATCTATTTTGAATGTGGGACCACTAAAATGATGTGTAAAGTTGTCATATATTTGGTAGCTCCTCATTGGTCTGAATTCTTGATGTCATGTAATTCTAATGTAAAGAATTTTCAAATAAAGAAAAAGGTGGCCATCACCGTTGATGCAACCCGTGTCATTTAAATATGAACGACTAATATTCAAATCAAGAAACAACTAGCCATGAACAATATGTTCATGTGTATGAGTGTCAATGGAAAAAATGACTCATATCTGCTAGACTTTCCTTATTTTTTTATCAAAAGGCATTCATTTTAGTTTGTCAACGTCTCAAAATTCAACTAAGGTGAAGAATTTGCACAATTTGAGTCTTTCTAGTTTCTAAGAATCAAAATTAGGGTTCCAAGCATTTCACAAGTAAGTCATGTATAAATCTTATCCTAATTTACAGAATTGTGGCTTAATTTGAGTATTCTTGCATTATTAGGGCTTTTTTGTTGTGCTAAAAGAAAAATATAGGGTTTTGTCTTAATTTTTAAAATCATAATCACATTCCAAAACCCTAGGTTTTTTGAAAACCTTATGCTATGAGTCAAACTAGTTCCCAACCTGTAAAGTCAAAAAGGGCTTTGGATGAAGACCTTATGATTAAACTCCCAAGGTCTTCATCTAAGGTAATGAATGATCAAGCTTGTCTAGAATTTTAACAAAAGGATTAATAGATAATGATATGTATTGTCATGATTCTACCATCTATAACACTAGGCATTGCCATAATAGTGGTTTACATTTCTTGGGAGATCCTGATTTTTGCTGAAATCACATATTTTTAGAAAATATAATGAATTAAGCCTTGAAAAGTTCCATTTAAAGGATTCCAATTGAAGAGGGTTTTATCAAACCACATTATACCAACCCCCTTGGATATAACCCCTCTAGTTTTAAACCATACCTATAACGGAGAATCCTTTACACCTACAAAATGCTAATAAAAAACCACTTTTGATTTGCCTTTTGGGGGATCAAATGAATTCATTTATTTTTTTATTTTTTTAAGTATGTAGTCCTTATTATAAGCTTCCAAAAAAGTATAATTTTAATTAAATTAAATTTGATTATTATATTTTTTATTTATTTCTTGTGAATGTAGGTTTTTCACTAAAAATCAAGCTCTATGTTCTACACATGTGGAAAAATAATAGATTATCAAAATAAAATTTTGAAAAATATGTCTAGGTTGGGTATTGATGCCCTTGATCCGTTAAAAAAAAAAAAGAATTTTGATACATACAAAAAAATTTATGTTGTATACAGTCCGCTTATGTATGAATTATAATTGGTTTGACTTTGAAACTTGATTAAGGAAAAAATATTTAATAAAACACTATGAAACCAAATGAACTGGTTAGATATCATAGTTACAAATCTAAATTCAAAAAAAATAGAATTTTATCCTTCATACAAAAAATTTTATGTTCTATATGGTGAGCATCACTCTTTAAAAATGATGTTTACTAATAAAAACTAGCTTTTGAAGGAGATGAAAAAAAAGTGCAATCTGATTCCAAAATTTTTGAAAAAAATATATTTAGAATCTATAGACAAAACTTCGCAAATCACTAGTTTGCATCATCTTCAAATTCCTCATGATTTAGCCACTATAGGAGCCTGAAAGTGAAGATTTAGTTAAAAAAATCAGTTAAATGTCCAGTTTTCCCAAAAATTGTAAACCAATATTGTGAGATCACCCCACTGCATGGTGACTTTTTGATCACTAGTATAAGAGGTGATATTCTAAAATCCCCATTTCTAACATTTGGAACCTAGACCTTGGGAAATTGATTGTTCCAAATGTCTTTATGGATGTGGATTTCATCACAAAATTATAGATAGACCCTATATGATGCTAATGCTAGAACCATTATAGATAGCAATGGTGGTGAGCTAATTAGAATTGATAAATAATATATTTCAGAGGCTTTTGGTTTAAATTTAGTAGAAAATAAGACCATAGAATTCAAATCCCTAGAAAAGGAGTATTAGAATGATAAGATCAATTACAAAGTGAAATGTTTTCGAATTCACAAAGGGGTTTGGACAAAAGGCCTATGAAGTTCTCTCACACAGAGCTAGAGCCCTTTTAATGAGGATATATTTCAGAATTATTTCATCAAAACATATTAAGTTTTATGCCAAGTCTTGGTTGTAGATGTCAAATTTGAAATACCAATTCACATCATGATGATGGTTGTAGACATTCAGAATGCCATTGTTAATAGAGAGTTTGATTTTTCCACCATAATATAGGGAGAATTCATAAGCAATTGGTGGCCATTAAGAATGATTCCAAAGTGGTGAAATTCAAGTGGTATTCTTTGTTATGCTACCTTTTCCTATATGTAGGTTGAGAAATGTCTGTAATAAGTCTTTGCAAACAAGGTTCAGTGATGAAAATAATGTCTAGCTCCCTATGCAATGTTGGACTTATATTTGAGATATGCACTGCCATAACTCAAGCTATATGGTGTTCTAAGAATGTTTTTTAAATCAATTTTTGAGATACCTAGGTGCTACTTTTGACAAATTTCCTAAAGAAGACATGGATTTTTTTGAAACCAAAGGATAGGATACCTAAATCAAGTATCCAACATAATTGGGGAGATTGGTATCTCCATTCTAACAACATAGTAATAGGGACCTATGGCTTTGTAGTCAGACCAAATACTTTACCAAGGAATGTGCCTAAAAGATTATCCTATTTGGAGATCATTTGGAAACTAAATGAATTTGAAAATATTCATTTAATAAATCACAAGAAGGGGTACTTATTCCTTGCTTCCATCAAATTATCATGTTTCTTTATCACCAACAATGAGGGGTTAGAGGCATTATACCCCACATTGCAAGCTTACAAGATTGGCCTCAACATCAAGAGGGATTTTGACTTGAAGGGTTTCATTAACTAGATTAGAGTAGGTGCCAAAAGGTCAAATTTCTACCACAAGTTTTTGTATGAGGAAGATGTAGTGAGAAATTTCTTATTTGACAAGGAAGTAAAAGCAAGAAAGGAATAATATGGTATAGTAATGAAAGGGAAAGAGTAGAGGAAAATAAAACCCTAATTATCAAGGAGCATATCATGATGTTGAGGACCCTATTTCTAGAACTAGGGCTACAATGGATAATGTTGAAACTCTTGCATACAAGCCTACAATCATACCAAGGAAGAAACTAGAAGAAAGGCCATAGCATGAGGAGGAACTAGAGAAAATTGTAAAGATCTATAGGCCAAAGGAAAAGTCCAAAATGCCCATGGTAGCTCAACAAGTGCAAGATGAACATGCCAGATCAAGTGCACCTCCTCCTAAGTAGCCAAAGAATAAAATAAAGGAAGTATACAATGCTTCATGGAATGTATAACTAGCATTAACAAATTTATCTTTTTAGAATGGGTTTGAAAATAATGACACTCAAAGCATCAATAAGGTCCATCACACACATGGGATGGAGACAAAATAAAAATAACATAAAGGGTCTTACTATCCATCACACATAGCATACTCTAGAACACAACCACATGGAGACTTGATGCCAAGGGTCAATCAAAAGATGCACATAGAAACACATGGCCAAGATAAGACCCAACATAAAAATATAATTTAGAATTCCACATGTTGCAGTATGGGCTTTGATACCAAATATAATACCCAATCTTTCATAGAAGAAATTAATTGTAAAACATAGATTAACGAATTTGTTGTGATGTAAATGCAATATTAATAGGTCACATTACATACCTACGTACTCAAGATGCCATGACTTATACTTTATGCTTTATTTTCTAACTTGAGGAAATATTTCCTATTCTTTCTTCTATATTTAATTGGTTTGTATTCATGTGTTTCATGACTACCATGCTTTGTACGACTCTTATGTCTTCATATTCTTCATCTTCACCATCTATTTTTCACATGTTTTCTTGCTACTTTATATGTTCCTAGGTTCCTATACCACTTTGTAAGTTCCTAGGTTCTTATGTTTATTATGTCCTATATTTACCATGTCTATTATTAGATGTTCCTATGCTACATGATTTTATTATATTTAAATGTGCTTCTTATGTTTCATGCCTATATTCAATATTATCTCAATATCATGTTCATTTTGCTTATTATGTTTACCTTGATTATAATCCTAATACTTTTTATGTTTACATCTTATATTATGATACTCACATGTTTCCATATATTTATCATGTTTATATATTATGCTCACATGTCTTACATGTTTATAGTCTTTGTCATGTTTATCTCTTACATATGATTCCATATGTACGATTGTTGTCATCATTATGATTACATGTATATGATACTTATCATATTCATATCTTATACTTACATAATATGATCTGTACCATCCCTACATCTCTTACACCTTATTTCTATCAACATAATCCTTATCTAATTCATCAACTCTAAATTAAATTAATTAAAATGCATCACTTACTTTACAATAGTATACTTGAAATTTTGAAAATGGAAAAATATACTTATAAATTAAAAACATTGTTAAAAATGAAAGGAAATCACTTCATAATAATTTAAAAGGTGTAAATTTTAGATGAAATAATTCTCAAAATAAAATATATATTTTTTAAAATGTTAATAAAAATATTAAATTAGAGAAATAAAAAACAAATTATTTTATACATATGTGCACAAACCCCAAGGGACCTTGTCTGGACACAAACTTGGGGAAATCTTCGATATGACATGGAGGGTGAAGTGGTTGCAGATTTGATTGTAAGCATTCATCCAGCTGGAAATCATGAAGGTGATGTGCAAGAACGTACAAAACACAGCCCTACAATTATTGCTCTGATTTATTTAATTGCCCTTTCACTGGAAAAATGGAATTCACAAGAAAAATGCAGAGGTTCCATTTTGACCCAGTTGTGGGCGGCGGATGAAGTTTCACTATTTTCTTCTTTCTATGGAAAAAAGATTAAACCTGTCAGAGAGAAAAAGTTCGAAAATTCTCATATAATTGAACTATAGACAGGAATGGATGGCCATTGCAGTGATGACTCACCCAAATCAAGCTGTTTATAGCTCAGCCTCAACACAGACTTCTCCACTTTCACACCGACACCCCATTTTCCAACTTCTCTCCTCTCGGACTCTCTCACCACTGTGCAAATCAACTTCTGTAAATCCCCTCTGTTCCTCCCAGCTTTACAAACAAAGTAAATTAATCACTAGTATTAAGAAGTTTCTGAGATATGGGCAGCTTCTTCTTCCGTGGGTTTATTGTATTCTCATTGCTTATATTGCTCAAGGGAGCCACCAGTAGGTTGGACAAAGATTTCTACGTTTCCTGGCCTCCAGACCATGTTAGATTCTTGAATGGTCGCCAAGAACTGCAACTCACCCTCGATCAGACGTCTGGTAAGTAATGGAAAAATCAAGCTATTTATGTAAAAGAAAATTGAGCTCTGCTGAGGTTGGGTGTGTTTGTTTAACAGGGTCGGGCATTGCTTCGAAGAATAAGTATCTGTTTGGGAACATTAACATGCAAATCAAGCTTGTTCCTGGAGACTCTGCTGGCACTGTGACTGCTTATTATGTATGTAATTGAAATTATAGTCTTAGTTCGTTTCATGGAGACTGATTTATCATGAAAAACTCTTCTTTTTTTATGAATTGTATTGCAGCTTTCTTCTGAGGGACCAAACCATGATGAACTGGACTTTGAGTTTCTGGGGAACAAATCAGGAGAGCCTTACATCCTTCAGACAAATGTGTATGCAAGCGGGAAAGGTGATAGAGAGCAGAGGGTTTATCTCTGGTTTGATCCTACCAAAGACTTTCACTCCTATGGTGTAGTGTGGACTGCTCAACAAATCTTGTATGTTTCCCTCTTTGATCATTGATGAAAGGAATTTGTTAATGGTTATATTTTGTTATTTGATTGTTTTTATATGACTGAATTTGAATCATATAAAACTGTAGATTCATGGTGGACAGCGTGCCATTCAGAGTGTTCAGCAACCACAAGGCAGCTGGGGTGGCATATCCAGATAAACAAGCCATGGGAGTATTTTCAAGCTTATGGGATGGAGACAGCTGGGCAACTCAAGGAGGGCTTGTTAAGATAGACTGGTCACATGCTCCATTTGTTGCAAGCTACCGCAATTTCAGTGTTGAGCCAATGGCAGCATCGTTGGGAGAAGCTATGGAAGGGGTGAGTTCAGAGCAGTCGAAGAAACTGCACTGGGTGAAGAAAAACTTCATGATATACAACTACTGCAATGACAAACAGAGATATCCTCTGTCTCCACCAGAATGCACTACAGACATGTAAATGTATAATTTTAATATGCTTTGTCTCTTTGTAGTATGGCAGTTTAGTACAAGAGGAGCTTTTCAACCAGATACTTCAGAGTAAAATGTAATATGTAATATATGATAAAATAATAATAATAATAATCTAAATTTGTTATAAGTTGAAGGTTTAAATTTTGTCAATCTTTATAGTGGCATTGTTAAAGGAGGCTGTGAAATAAATAGTACAAAGTGAGGCACAAGTGGAACACAAATAAACACGATATAGATGGGGCATAATTGAATCTTGGCAGTCAAAGTCATCCTTCACAACTTTATACAAATAAAGAAGAATCTTTAAAAATCCAAGTCAAGGGTGGGTGACGGTATGAACTCTTATATTATTATAAAGCAAAAGACTCTTTTAAGACTGAAATCCAAAAAGTTCAAAATTTAAGAGGGCAAATTAGTTTAAATGAGTTCAGGGAAGGGTTGGAAAGTAAATATCTACAAAATAATACAACTTCAAAATCTTAATTTCTAAATATACTATTGTTTATTTATTATTTAAAATGATATTATATTATATTATCTATTTATTGTTTAAATGGAATATTATGTTAAATATTAATGAGTGTAGATTATTTTTTAAATTAAGTTTGAATACTGATTAAGTAATTAATATTTGAGAGTTGAGTTTAAATATAATATTGCAATATATAATAGCATTAATAAAGAAGGATGTGTGCATTTAGTTTTATGTGTAATAAGTAGACGATCTCTTGAGTTAAAATGGTCAAGTTTCAAATTTGATCTTTCAAACTTCACACATAGTCATAAAAGAGAGTTTTGATTAGATTTATTGTGTGTTCTTAAATCTTAAGTGCATCTAGAATTTAAAGAACAAAAATATAATATCCCAATGTATATGACGGGAGAGTGGGAAGTGAAAAATCCAAGAGTGCCAACAATGGGTTTTATGGAATCTAATGTAAAATGGATAGTGATTACAAACACTAGTTTTTAAAATGATGGAGAATACAATAATAACCTTAAGATTGTCCAAGTAAACTTAGAGATGAAAGAGAAGAAGGTTTAAGTGAGAACAACAATAAAATAATTCAAGAAAAAATGTATTCTCTAGATGGTGAGGAGAGGTAGTTGTTACCTTAAACCTATCTCTCTCAAGAAGTATCTAGTGACCAAGAATAGATGATACCTATAGGATCTTGCAATTTTAGAAGAAAGAATATAGGAAATCATAAACATCAATATGATTCAAAATAATTGTAAAAATTACAATGGAGGACAAAGTGTAGTAGTGTTGTAGCCCTAGAATCACACAAGAATGTTGTACCAAAGCTTGGAAATTTTAGAGAGTTCACACTAGCCAATATATAATTAAATATTCAAGAAACTCTAGCAATCAATGCATGTAGAATGAACGAGTCCCAACAACCATTATTTTTAGTCAAGAGGTTAGATAATGTCAGTTACATATTTGATAGAGGCTATAGATGGCCATTATGAAATTAATGGAGGTGAATTGCCACCAAATTGTTGTTATATTGAATATGTATAAACATACAATTGCAAGATGAAAATGCAATTGTGCAAACGTCTTCATGTGAAAAAGCATTAATTAGCATTGCAATATAAAAGGTACAAATTAAAAAATGATCATAAGAAATATATTAAAGTCCATTTAATAGATCCAAACACATAAAGACATAAATTGTTGGCAATTTTAGTTTTGAAAAAGGTTGAAGATAGGTTTAATGAACCCTAAGAACATGCTACAAGAATGCATACTAAGATGAGGACACATTGTAATGAAAAAAAGTGAAAGGCTGATAATTTTGGTCCATTTTTTCCTTGCTTTAGCATGCTTGTACCACTAGGTGGTAAAGCCTAGCTAAAGTATAGAAAATAAATAAAAAATGAAATGTAAAAAAAAATGCTATAAAACAATACATTGTAGTCTTCGATGAAAGCACTCATAGCCCAAACAAATATTTATAAAATCACATGCAAAAATAAAAACTGCAACAAATATTTATCAGTAAAACATAAGGCTTTAATCACAACAAGATGTAAGAAATACATAAAACTTGCAACATAAACATGTTAACAAATCCTAAATAAACCAGCATACACACAACACACCAAAGAAAATGCATAACACATAAAAATATTTAATACTTGACACAAACATGAAATATGAAAAACCACTTCCATCAAGAAGGAAAGTCTAAGATTTTATAGTATGCTTTGTTGCTAGAAAATAGAATATAATCCCAATGCATGGTATATATAGGAAAATATTAATATAGTTCAAGATTTAGCAATCACACACAATAGCATACTCCATTTCTAGGTGATTCATACATAAATACAATACTAGAGATTGCATGTACTGGCATACTCTATTGTTAGGCAATCCTGATAAAGTTGACCATGTTCAAGTGTTCATTTTACTTTTTATCATTAGATCAAGGTGATGAAGCTTTGCACTGATTTTTTTGTGATGCAAATCTTATTTTAGTTATGCACCATTGAATTACCCATAAAAGATTATGTGAGTGTAAAATTGGTAATAATAAAATAAACAAACTATAATAAGAAAACACATAACAATAGATATATGTGGAGAAACCCTTTTAGGAGAAAACTAAACCATCAAAGTGTTGGAATACAATGGATCACTAAGAGGGAGGGTGAATTAGTGATCTAATAAAAACTAGTTCATTAATCAACCCAATAGGTGTTAAAGAAAATAATGCCAACATGCCAAAGACAGAAAATAGTAGAATCATGCAAATGCAACCATGACACAAGTATTTAAGTGGAAAAACCTAAGCAGGGAAAAACCATTGTCCAATCTCATCAAAAACTTCATTAGGCATCACTGACCAAAATCTCACTAATTACAATAGAGCATCAACTCTAGGTCTCACTAACCAAACTCTCACTGAGTACAATAGCATACCAACTCTAAACTCAATAGGTGAACCAACTCCAAACTCAACAAGAGCACCAAATCCAATGAGAAATATGAAGAAAAAAATATTTGAAGTACTACTCTATTTAAAATATGCACCATATTATCAATCTCCCTTGTTTCACACACAAACAAATAACACTTAACCCTGGATACATGGATTTAATCACTTCTTTTACCAACTGAAATACATGTGGACAAGAAACTCACTAACAACACACATCTTTATTGTAACATTCTTAGAATGATCAAATAGATAACACAAAATGGATTTCGTGTTATATAGATACTATTAGACTTCAATCACAATGTCTTCACATTCAAAGCATACACACATTGTCCTTCCTTCAACTCAAACTTCATTCACTTGTGATCACTCTCAAATCACACAAAACTATGCAGAGAGAGATACATCTCAAGGATCTTTGTTGTACAGAGACAGACACATAAGCTTTGTATATACTATCATTCAATACTCCTTGACAGTGAATAATCTTGAAAAGAATCATGATATCATCACCTTCATTAAAATTTCATTGAGGCCATATCTTCAAGCAACATATAATATTGTCATGCAAGAAACATGTAGTATCCTTTAATTAGGTTAATAACTAGGAACATAAATTCCTCTACTCAGGGATTGGACATCACAGCTGGTAGTCATAATCTACTAAAGGATATCATTTGATTGTCAACCCAGAGATGTAAGACTTGAAATGGGTCTACAAAGTATATGCACTAATCACCTATTTCAGACATGTGTTATCTATTGAAAACATGATGCTGGAATTGGGATTACTGGAAACAAATTCTAACTGACTAAATCTGTTTAGAATGAAAACTAAATTCAGTTCTAAGGACATGAGCTACTCTATCCCTAGTGGCTGCAGGAATAGTTGACAGCTCTATAATTCTGTTAGCTATAGGAATAGTCACACTGTAGTTCTATGAAAGGAAGTGCAACTATTCTAATTGCAGAAATGGAAAGATAGACAACTCCCTAAGTGGGGCCCCTTAGGTAGTGTCAAAGATACACAACATATTAGACTGTAAATTCCATGAACGCTTTTATTGAGTTGAAACAAACAAGTACATGGCTCACAATCTTGCAACTCTATTTTTGAGAAAAACTAAAGCTTATTACAATAAAAATCTTCCATCCCCTTCTCTGAAGGAGAATGGGCTATTTATTAAAAATAGAATCTAACGACTAACTAACCCTTCCCTCATAAAATGGGAAGTCTTTATTACATCATAACTAACTAAGTGAAGAGGTGGATACAAAAAGGAAGAACTGAGTCAAATCAGTTATGAAGATTTAAAGCACCACCATCCTAGATTCATGTGCCATCAAGATGCCTCAGCTGGATTCTAGGAACACTTTCCTTGCATGGTGGATGACTTGAAGCTACCTCCTTATTCTTTGTTGTTGAATCAGTCTTCCAGCAATCAAGTGGAAACTGAATTTCCTCCTTAAGACGTGGTACCTGCAAATAACTTAACAGCTACTCCTATGGTAGAAAGTTAGCTCAACACATTCAACCATTAAGACGATCCATCACCTCATTTATACATTCATTAGGCATTAATTTAGAGAAAACAATTTTCAGATATGGCTGCAGGAAGTTCAATAGTAGTGGCTATAGGAAAGGCATGTCATCACAAAAAGTCACAAGGCATACATATTCTATCAAACTAATAAAACATTTAGGCAATAATCATGGAAAGACTTATTATAATAAACTTATTGTATTTAAGCATAAAATTATATGTCTTGTTCCCATAATTACCACTAAATGTTTGTCTCGGCATAATAAAAAGTAGAAAAGTGTTTTAAAAACATAGTCTAAATATGCCAAAAATTGTGCTCATCATTTCCCCTCAACCAACTACTTGTTGGCCCCTTTAGCAAGTCTGGCGTTCTTCCTTCGAGAAAATTACCTCAAATCAGCATTCTGTTGTTGTCCATATTCCCCATGCTGAAAACTCCAAA